>WAAE01022455.1:308257-405879 GCA_013400495.1 Nicator chloris
TGGCGGCGGGCGGCGCGGCGCTGTGGCGGCGGCTCTCGGCCTGGCTGCCGCGGGGCCGCCTCGGCCTGGCCGCGCTGCTCGGCCGCCTCTCCGACCGCCTCTCCCGCGGTCGCGACCGCCGCGCCCGCAGGTAAGGACCGGCCGGGACCCCGCTGGCTCTCCCGGGGCTGGGAGGCAGCGGGAGCCCTCGGCCGCCCCCGCAGTCGATGTCGCGTTGCCGGGGCACCCCCCGCTCGCCGCTTCCCTTTTCCAGGCCGGCCCAGCCCCTTGGAAAAGCTGCGTAGGGGTAAAGGGGCGGCCCGGTACCCCTAGGCCGGGGTCGGAGTCTGGTTCGGCTTTGCTCTCGCAGACCCCTTTAGCTCCCCCATCGTCCGATCGCCCTCAGGACAGCAGTTGAGCGTTATTTCCCCTTCCTTTCCCATTTCCTTGCCTCCCACTGTCACCAGGCGCTGGCCGACATCTCTTTTCACCTGTGACCTGCTGTCACAGGTGCAGCTCAGCCTTCGGGGCGGCACCGGCCGGGTTTGGGTGTTCGGCACAGCCCACCCGGGCCGGGGTGGTCGCCGAGGGCGAGATGCCCCCGCGGGATGGGGCCGGAACAGGTGTCAGTCCCCTCTGGGCCGGGGCTGCGTCGGGCAGAGGGACACGAGGGGCAGGGCACGCTGTGCCCGGCGGCAGCTGCCGCTGGCTGTCACCGCGGTCCTGGGCCAGGTGGATCATCAGTCTGCTCTGTCTTCTTGTTCACACTAAGGAAATCCTTTCCACACTTCTCTTTTGGTATCATCAGTGTTTTTGGGCAGATAAATTAGGCTGAGCCCTGGAAAGCAGTCACTGAGTTCAAAGAGCAGCAGTGTGGATCCCCCCGTGTGGTGATGTGTGTGTGAGCGAAAGGACAGCACTGTGTCCCGCAGTTTCACTTCACCTCTGGCTCTGAAGATGAGGTTTTACAGTGAATAAGAGTTTCAGCTCCATCGTGAGTTTCTGTACCAAACCTACATTTTGAAAAATAGAACACACCCCAAAAAATCCATTGTTTCTATTTAGAGTCAACTTTTTATTCAGAAGGGGTCTGAGGTGGTTCCTTTTGATTCCGTTTTCTCTTTCTGCTTAGCTCAGTGATGTGAAGTACGCGGAAAGGGCTCCCCCCTAGTTCATTTTCTGTTCCTCTGAAACCTGGTTTGTCACAGTGTGGAATTTTGATGATTTCTTCATAATGTTACATGGTTTCAGCTGGTTTTGTGTGTGTAGTTGCAAGGGTTGGTTGCACTCGGGTAGTCACTGAGCTGATGTCAGTCACTGGTGGGTAGAAGCTGCTGCTCTGGGAGCAGGTTGCTGTGCCAGTGGCTCTGTGGCTGGAGCAAAATACGGATTTATTTGGTAATTCTAAAAGCCATAGGTTCTCAACGCTGAATAAGGTGTAAATTTCAGTACTGGGTTGAAAGAACAAACAATGTTGAAACACTGTAAATTACTTAGGGAATGAAAAATCTGGAGGATGCAGTTAGTGGGGAGAAATTGACCTGTATAGAATTAGTCTGAATCAAACCAAATAGTACTGGTGCTGCAGGTTGGTGTTCCTCCAGATGTTCCAGTCAGAGTCCAGATGCTCCAAGCTCAACCCATCACTGCCTGCAGCCTTCAGAGCTGCCCTCGGAGCTGCCCCTGGCCCCAGGCAGGCAGGGAGGCAGGTGCAGTTGGACTCACAATTCCAACAGTCCGTGCTAGAAAATGGCTTCTGGGAATCATGTTTCTGGAAAGTGTCTGCTTGGCCGCTGGTCTGGCTTCTGGAAGTGTAATTGGGTTGGCCAGTGAGATAATGAGGACAATATTCATCTCTGTTGATGGTTATTGTAAAATACATAAATTTTGCCACTGCTTCCTCCCTGGGAATAATTCCAGAGGATGTTGTTTGTGACCTGTGGGGCTGGGTTAGAGCCCAACTGTGCTAATGCTCTGTGGGCTGAGCATTCAGTGGGTTTTAAAACCCTGTGTTTTGGATCCAGTGTGAATTCCTGTAGCTCCATGTGCCATGCTCCCTTGCAGAGACGAAACAGTGGGAATCTGCTCTCTGTGTGTGGCCTGTGAGGCTTGAGGTGAGCAAAGGTGTATGAAGGTTCTGCTCAGGTTCTGTAGCCACTTGTAAGAATGTGCCTGAAAAGTGGTATTTCCTGTGTTTTTGTTCTGCTTTAATTTTTTCTGCACCTTTTAGGGGATATTTGCATTGTTTTTAACAGTCTGCGCTGGTGATCTCTGGGTACACTTCTGGGTATTCAGGCTGAGCCAGTCCACATGATCTGTTAAAACCCACCATCCCAGGAATTCCTGCACTGACTGACTCAGATTTGGTGTTCATGAATAGTCAGTGACAAACTCGTGGATTTTCCAGGAAACGCCACTATGAACTGGTTTCCTTGTAAGGATGTTTGGAAACCTTGTGAAGATCCAGGGTTGTATCATGAACCAAATGAGTGAAATCATCTTCCTGGAATCTGTGTTCATTTGGGCTCTGGACTGTGGTAAAAAGCCAGAAGTTCCTCGTAACAAATTCTGGTAAAGGTTGTGATCAAGTTTCCTCTTGGTGTGTGGTGATGGTGGAATCATCAGGATGGGCCGCAGGACGGTGCCTGCTGGCTCGAGGGCCTGGTGGTCCTCAGGGTAAGACCAGCCACCCCAGTTCCATCCCAAGAAGCCCATGAGGCTCCCATGAGTGGGGTTGGCAGGCTGGAACGGTTACTGTCAGGTTCAGAGATGCAGTTCAGTCCCTTGCTCATGGATTCCTGGATCTCATGGGAGCTGCTGCTGCTAATTGTGCTGAAATGTGGTTTTGTCATGCGAACAGACTCCTGCTGGGGGTTATTCTATGACTGGATGAATTTGCATGTGTGAAACCTCGGAGAGGAGAAGTTGCTGCTTGCTTCCTGTCACCCGCTGCGTGATGCTGGCAGTAAGCTGGTTTCTTCCCAAAGTGACTTCAAAGAAATTAAATTCGTTCTGAAATTTCTTTTTGAAGAATGAGTTTCTTGACGTTTCCCTCACAGCTTTTGTGAAGTTTGCAGGGGAAGTTGTGACCCTCTCTTGTATTTCTGCGGAATGCCAGTGGCATTGCTAGAGAGGGATGGATCCCTGTTGTGGCTCTTGGCTCATTCCTGCTGGGGCAGTTGCTCCTTTTGTGGGTCATTCTTCGGGTGCGACTGCTCTGCCTTTGCTGGGGCTTGCACTTGGCCCCTTGTGTGCTGTAGTTCTATTTTTGGATAAAATTGAGGGATGGAGGCATTTTTCTCTTTAAAGCAGTGTGATCTTTAAACCTGAAATGTGAACGACCTCAGCCCAGCTGAGAACAAAGCTCGACATGAAGGGGGTGTTGGCCATGGCCAAGCTGATGTGTGTGTGATGGAGGTAATTCAGAAGTGGCTGGTTACAGGTACAGGTGGTACCACTGCAGCACTGCCAGACACCTGAGCATCCACATTCTCATTTTCTGCAGCTCCTGGCCTCCTTCCCCTCCCGTGTTGTCCTGGTGAAGGACTTGTTTCCCCTCTTCTCCATGCCAGCTCAGGGAAGGAGCTGGTGATGTTCACATCTGTTCTTCCACATTTTGCCTGTGTTTCTCTGTTTCTGCATTTGGCTTTGGTGATCCAGATCAGATTATGGGAAGGGAAAGACATTCTTGCCATTGTGGATCCCTGCCATGTGTTGGCCCTGACTGCAGCTCTTCCTTTATCTGCTTGGAGTCTATCTGGGAAGCAAAGGTTTCACTATAAAGAATTTCTCCATCTTTCTTTGTACAGATCATCATGGCTCCTTCTAGCTCCACTACTCACCCCTCCTGTTCCAGTGATCACAGCCCCACCGTGTTCCCTCTGTCCAGAAGGAGCACACAGGTTCCAGTGGATCAGGAATTTGGTCCCAGAGTTTGGGATCTCCAGCTCACATGTCCAGGTGCTTTCATCCCCGGCAGAATTCTATGAACTCCTCAAGGTAAGGCATGGGCTCCAGGTTGTGGGAATGATTTTGATACAATCCCAGTTTTGCAGCTGCTGCCTGGTAACTGCTCTCAAATGGAATAGGTTTAGCTGCAGGGAGTGTGTTCTTCAGTTTCCCAGAAAGCACTAGTTTCTTCCTTGAGTTTTAGCTGCAGCAGTGGTGCTGCTGTGGCTCTCAGGGCTCCGTATGTTTTACATTGCCACTCTCCATGTGTTACCCTTTCCTTCCTCAAGGCCAGGGAGCCAGTGCAGAGTTGTGGCTGAAGGCATCCTCCCAGCCTGCTGGGTCTGGAGTGCAGCACTGCCAGGTCTGGGCTGATGCCTCCTCAGGACCAGACACCCTGTGTGAAATTGAGCTGGTTTTTTGCTGCTCCCAGGTGCAGATAAAAGCAGCCAAGCAGCGGGTGGTGATGGCCTCGCTGTACCTGGGAACAGGACTCCTGGAGCAGGAGCTGGTGAGTGTGGAAGGGTTTGGGAAGGCCATGAAGGGAATGCAAGGGAGGGAAGGAAGGGAGGCACGTGGTGCTTCTGGTTTAGGTCTGATACAGAGCCAGGGAACTGCTGCACTTCTTCAGGGGATAGCTAGCCTGGACCTGTCAGAAGGGACTGGCCTGGTGTTCAGAGTGCTCAGGGGGGCTTTGTAAAACTCAGGTCACAGGAATCTATTTTGCCCTGGCATTTTTCTTGAGCGGGATTCGAGCTGCAGGTGTGTAGTGCTGTGTTTGGTGCTCCAGGTGCAGGACACAGATGAAGGATTGGTTTTCTGCATTGGAGACCGAGGTCAGCTTTGCTTCATGGTATTTGCCTTTTTTTGTTCTTTCCTGTGGAAACAAAAGCATTTTTGCCTGAGGGCTTTAGGAAGAAGCCTGGCCTTGGCCAGGTTCTGATGTTAGGAAGCAAATGCCCTGGCAGGGTAAAGGTGGATGGAGCCTGCATAGTATTTGTGCCCAACTTTGTCTGGGCTTGCACATAGGATTTGAATTTGCATGTGACAAACAACCTTGTAGTTAAAGAACAAAACTGCAGTGAATTCCTACCAACGTTTGTCTTTGGTGATTCAAGTCTGTGATTTGGGAATGATATTGAGACTTTTTCTGCTAACATTAATTGCTCTTGTGAGACCTGAAGAATGTGGATGTGTAAAACTGAGGCCCTTTGATCCGTGGCTTTAGGCTGATGGAGGCTGCCAGGCTGGCAGATGCAAAGGCTGGGCTGGCTGTGCTTGGCACAAGGAGGAAGGACTCACATCAGGGTGTGGGAGCTGTCTTGGCCACGGTCTCCTGCTGCTGAGCACTTCCCTTGGAAAGTGTATTTGCTTTTGTATTGAGGAGAGAACTCTCTCTGCAGGTGTATTGCTTAGAAGAAACGCTGGAGAAATCACTGCAAGCAAAAGGCTCACCCGACCTCAGAGTTTCCATTCTCCTCGACTACACCAGGGGTTCCCGGGGTAGGAATTGCCATTCATTGCTTTTGCCAGAGCCTGATTTTACTGTTAGGCTAGAGAGACAGTTCTTCTCAGAGTGGGTATCTCGGCCAATTGGACCTACTTGCTTAAAGCATGCACCTTTCAGGATTGGCTTTTTTATTCCAGAACTGGGTATTCCCAGAAAATCTTCAAGCTGAGCAGCTTTTCTTCCAAAAATAGGTGGTAGCAGCAAGAAGGGCCAAACTATTCTGTGCAACCTGTGTAGTCTTGCTTGGTTCATTTGTTAGTGCATTTGCCTTTACCCATCATGCTCACTTACATTTTCGTTTTAAGAGGAAAATGGGAATTGTTGGAAGCAGCAGCACACTGAATCAGAAACCTGTGGTCATCTGCAGTGACTCTTGTAGATGTGTTACCAGTGCTGATGAGGCTTGGTTAAGAAGCTTGAAAAATGTCAGACCTGCTCTGTGACTGATGTCAGTTTCAATATTGGCATAGTTCAAATGAAAGTGATTAAAAAACAAAGAAAAAAGGAAAACATGTGAAGTGCCAGTGGATGGGAGGGGTGCTCACCCTGTAACCAGCTGAAGAGCTGTGTCCTGTCTGCGTGATCTTTGTGTGAAACTCCTCTCCCAGGCAGGAAGAATTCCCGAACAATGCTGATCCCATTGCTGCAGCGGTTTCCCGAGCAAGTCCGCGTGTCCCTGTTCCACACCCCAAACCTGCGTGGGCTCCTGCGGCTCCTGATTCCAGAGCGTTTCAATGAGACCATCGGGCTGCAGCACATCAAGGTCTATCTCTTCGATGACAACGTGATCCTGAGCGGGTGAGTCCTGCTGCGTCCAGCGTGGGGCGGATCCTTTCGCTGGCCTTTGGGCAGGGTGTCTGTGCTGCCAGAGTTGTCTGGACAGCTGGACTCCATCGTGATCCTGTCAATGCTCTTCTGAGATGGGAGAGCAACCCCAGTTCCTGCACACGAGATTCTCACATGAAAGCAAGTCTCTTCTTAAAGGGAAAAATACTTTGAGATTCTGAAGGAAATGGCCAGTTTGTGTTTTATGCAGCTATCCCAGGATGAGGCCTGTAGCCTGGGCTGGGAGGTTGAGAATCTTGTGCTCCGAACTGACCTCTTCCCTTTCTCTTCAGCGCAAACCTGAGTGATCTGTACTTCACCAATCGTCAGGACCGCTACGTCTTGCTGCGGGACTCTCCTGAGCTCGCAGACTTCTTCACGGAGCTTGTGGACGCGATTGGAGACGTGTCCCTGCAGTTACAGCAGGATGATACAGTGCAGATGATGGAGGGAATGGTACACCCATACCAAGGTAGGAGAGAGTTGTCTCACCAGGTTGGGTGATGGGATCCAGAGGAGTGGAGTGACAGCCAGGGTTTAAGGATAACTTAGACTCCATCCATGTGGGAATAGCTGTGTGTCTGACCATTGTTCAGACTGTGGGGTGTCCTGCTTTGTGCCATCCTGTATTAAAATTGAGAGTGCTTGAGTTTCAGGACTGAGTCTGTTGGAGTTTTCCCAGCACAGTGGCTGTCACAGGCTAATTTGGCAGGGCATGCAGAGGTTAGAAGTAACTCTGCAGCCGTTCCAGTGCTGCCTCATAAATGTGCTGCTTTTAGCCTTAAACAAGAACTTCAGTCCTTTGAGAAGTTTTTCTGATATTAGCAGCTGCAATTCCAGGTGCTCTGGGTGTGCATGTTCTGAAGGGTTTATGAATGTGCTGCTAGTGTTGGTAATTAATCTCTTGTAGTAGAGTTTGTTCTGGGAATCAAATAGGAATCCGTTCAGGAGGACTGGGAACAAGCGTAAAATTGGGCAGAGAAGGGCAGTGGTGTGCCAGGCTGATTGCGTCATTAGTTTTTGTCCTGGCCTTGCACTGCTGGGTGATGTAAGTTCAGGCTGGGAGTGGGAGTTTATTTGTGTGTTCCAGCTCATTCTTGGTTGTCAGTGTAGCCTTGCCCTCGTCCTTTCCTTTCTCAGAGGATTTTTCAGGCTGCTGCCAGTTGCTAAGCATTTCTCTTCTGTAACGTAGCTCTGCTGACCTTGAGTGGGTTTGGGCCTTAACACAGAGAGTCATGTGCACTCTGCCTTGGCTCCTCTTTGTTCCTGCATCCATGTCCTGTCAGTACTTTTTTCTGGTGTGTAGTAGATGACACGTAGCTCTGCACCTGTAGATCTCCGACACCATCTCTGTGACTGTTCCTGCAGGAGACAAAGTGGCTTACTGTGAGATTGCCAACCGGAGGGTCATGGAGGTCATCAACTCTGCCCGGACACGGCAAGAGCTCCTTCATGCAAAGACTTTCCACAGCAGCCAGCCAGGCAGCTCCCTCTTATCCCAGCAAGGCTCTCAAGCATCTGGGAGTCTGAAACCAGAACCCGACACCTGGATCTATCCCTTAATCCAAATGAAGCCTTTTGGGATTCAAATAGATGAGATGGTCACAGAGACACTGCTGACAGAGGCTGAGCGGGATGCCAGGGTATTCCTCACCACTGGCTACTTCAACTTGACACAGGCCTACATGGACCTCATCCTGGGCACGAGGGCTGAGTACCGGATCCTCCTGGCCTCGCCAGAGGTCAATGGGTTTTTTGGTGCCAAAGGGGTGGCAGGTGCCATCCCTGCAGCCTACGTTTACATTGAGCAGCAGTTCTACAGTGAGGTCTGCTACCTGCAGCAGCAGGAGAGGGTGCAGCTCCAGGAATACTCCCGCGCCGGGTGGACGTTCCATGCCAAAGGTAAGATGCCCTTGTCCCAAGGGATCTTGTTCAGAGCTGTGCGTTTGGATTGCGAAAGGAGAAAGGGGCTGGCTGGGTGCCAGTCAGGCTTAACCTTCAGAACACTTCTCCAAGGTTCAAACAACCTGCTTGTGTAAACCTGGAGGGTTTGGATCACTTGGGGGATGCCTTGCCTTTGGATTTCCAGTTTGATACAGTCACAGGGATGGTGTGAGAGCTGACCCTGGGGTGGCACTGAAGCACTGCCTGAAGGAGAAACGTGACCTGAAGGAAAGGAAGCGTCTGGATGCGTTTATGATGCAGTCAGTGCCATGGTGCAGTTTCTTGTATCCCTTGGGCTGGTTTCAACAGGCAGGAGTGCTGACTCCACTGGGGACCCTGCAGCAGTATCTGGGGCAGGTGCCAGAGGGGAGCTGCTCCCCAGGCCTTCCCAGCAGCAGGTCTGTATGGGGATAATGTGAGTGTTGGGGGATTTGCACCAGCTCCTGTTCACAGCTCACAGGGGATGCAGTGTGAGGAGCTGCAGCGTGTGCTTATGTGAGAGCAGCCAGAGGGCAAGGGGCTGAGGAAGGAATATGGACTGCCATGCAGTGAGTTAATGAATGCTGCCCTCGGGCTCTTCTCTGGGAGACCCTGGATTCCTGCTGGATGCAGTATGCCCAGCTCCCACAGGCTCAGCACGGTGCTCCAGCTGGAGTGTTTGGGCACTGGGGCTCTGGCCGTTCCTGTTTTAAGGAGAGCTGTTAAAGGGAATGGCTCCATCTCCCTGGTTCTTGCAGGGGTGCTCAGAGGGAGGCTCAAGTGCAGGGAGGTGGGGAGGGAAAGCTGCAGAGTCGGCCTTCTCTCGACTGTCAAAAATCCCTGGGTGCTACTGACTGCCTCTGCACTGAAATGACAAACAGATCTCAGGGTGCCCCTCCCCAGCGTGGTCAGGAGTGCAGGGAAAACCCTCATCTCACACAGGGCAGCATGAAGGAGGTCCCTGCCTGCCTGGGGTGTCCTGTATCTTCCAGGATGCACGTGCTTGAGCGAGTTGGTTCCCAGGTTCTGCCTTCGTTGAGCACTGCTAACTCCCAGTGGGATGTGGTTTGGCATAAATTGAGCCCAGAAACAAGGGCTGCTTTTCCCAACTGCCAAAGTGCAGGTGGTCATTGGTCCTGTTTGGGCCAGCTGGGCCTCGTGGGACAGGGTGCTCTCTGCTATGTGTTGTTTGCCTGGAGAGGGATGCAGGGCTTGGAGTTCAGCAGCTCCCGTGCCTAGCAGGAGGGACAGTTGGAGACATTTGCTGCCTTGTTTCCATTCCCCTTCAGAGTGCTGGGGGGATCCCTGTGCAGCTCCTCCTCTGGCATGCTCTGCCCTTGGCACACCTTGGATTCACCTCGTTTCCTTCTGCAGGAGTCACGTGGTTTGGCAGAGAGGACAAGGACAGAGGAGGGAAGGGAGGAAGGCTTGGAGATGTGAAGGGCATGTGCACAAGGAGCACATGGAGCCTAGTTCCTGACTGAGGACATGAGATTCCCAGCAGCAGCCGGTGCCTGTTGGTGCTTCCTCTCTGGGCTGAGACATGAGACACCCGTTAGGCTCCCGTGGGATCTCACTGACATACCCCAAACACTTGGGGCTGTGCTGCATGCTCCTCCCTCTTAAAATATTTGTATCTGCAAGCACAGTGTCAGGTGGTGTTCCCAGGGGTGCCTCTCCTGGGTGCATTCAGCACCATGCTGGTGTAGCAGAGCACTGCACAGATGGGGTGCATGTGTGAGCAGCACTGCCAGCAGCTGGCCTGGTGTGACATCCCTGAGCCTCCCTGCCACTTTCCTGGGTGTGGTGTTGGGGGTGACACGGGTACATCCCTTGGGATCAGGGTCCCTTCCAAGCAAGTTGTGGTGGCAGGGAGCTGGGCAGGGGGCTGTGTGCTGTGAGATAAACCCTGTTACTGCTATTGACTGGTGCTGGGAAGCTGTGCTTCCCCTTGCTGGAAGGTGAGTCACTGTTTGAGCAGATCCTGCCAGATGGCCATGAAACCAGAGACCTGTAAAGGCTGTGGGACTGCCACAGGGCACTTGGGAAGGCAAGGAATCTATTCCTGATGGCTGCTGCTTGGGCAGAAGTCCAGCCTTTGGCTGGTCAGGCACCAGACAGCCCCTGGCAGGATCCTGTTTGGTGGCAGAACGTGACAAAACTCTGTGCCATGTGGATGCTTTCCTGCATCCCAGAGCCCGGGGTGGGCTGTCCAGCCCCACTGTGGTGGGGTGAGCCCGCGGGGGCTGGAGGTGCCACGGCTTTAGGGCAGGGCCAGCTCTGTGAGTGTGTGCTGTGGAGGCGGGGAGGAGGTTACAGGAACTGGCAGTGAATCGGCAGCATCTTACTCAAGGCATTCTTGGAACTGCTCTGAGGCTGAGTTGGGAAACCTGCTGCTATTTTAAGGCTGAGGTGGTTTTTATGCTACGGGTTCTTTGTTGCAGTCTGTGTGTGACAGCCATGGGGATCAGCCTCTACCAGGGACTCACTCTGGGCTCTGCTGAGGAGAGCAAAGGCTTTCTGGCTCCATTTGTGCAGAGTGGCCACACAGCCTCTCCTTGGCAGCAGTCCTGATTCTCCTATGGCTGTTCCTTCTTGCCCTGCTGCAGTGGTGTGCTTGAGAATAATGTGATGTTTCCATCTTACCCTTGAAAACCTCTCCTGGGCTCTGTCCCGCCTGCTCCCTGTGCTGGCAGAGCTGTGGCAGCTGTGCTGGTGAGTGGCTGCAGGGGCCAGGTGCCCTGGCAAGAGTCTGATCTCATCCCTGGTGGCTCCTCTGGAAGTGAGGGGGTGAAATAATTTGCACTTCTCTTCTGTGTCTGTTCACAGTGGCATGTGAATTCACCTGCCAGAGCTGGCAGATGCCTCTTCATGTCATGGTTGCGGGATGGGGGTTGGTCCCTGGCCCTGGGACAGGCTGGACAGACCTAGCCTGGCTGCCTGGGGCTTTGGGGCTGGTTCCTTCACTGAAAACCTGTTTGTCTTCTCTCAGCGTTTCTGAATTCACTGTGGTGCAAAACAGCCTCTGCTGCAGTGGCAGGACTTGCTCTGGGTTGTTCCTGGGGCACACTGGGGGTGCTGCATCCCCAGTCAGAACACTGCCATGGGGGCTGTGCCAGGGCACCCCTCAGCTCACACACAGCAGCACAGCCCTGCAGGCCCTGCTGGGCTGCTCTCTGCTCTCCAGGTGCTGTGCAGAGTCTGTCATCCACGTTGGAAGCGTTTCATTCACTCCGACTGAAGGGACCCTGTGAGCCCACCCTGGCCGTTCCCTTGGCTGTCACACGTCCTCTCCTCCTCATTTTTCCTGCAGGCCTCTGGCTGTACCTGGCAGGGAGCGACCTGCCCTGCCTGACCCTGATTGGCTCTCCAAATTTTGGCTATCGATCAGTTCATCGAGACTTGGAAGCTCAGGTTGCCATAGTGACAGAGAATAAAGCCTTGCAGCAGCAGCTCCATCAGGTAAGCAGCAGATTCTGGGGATGCACGGGGATGTTCTACTTCAGGGTCACACAGGGAATGCTGGTGATGCAGTGGCAATAAAAACCTCCAGCTACAATAACTCAAAAGCTGCTGGAGCATGGGGAGTCCTGAGGAGCTGTCAGTGAAGTGACTATTGATGAGCTGCCTGCTGCAAGTACCCAGTGCTGGGAAATGAGGCCGTAACGGGAAGGGATGTGTGTCCCCAGTGACCTCGGGTACGGAGTGCTCAGGGCTGGATGTGCACAGAGCCTTTGGAGGACCTGCTGTCCTCTGCTCACCAGCCACGCTGCACCTCTGAGCCTTAACCCCAGCCTCTTAACCCTTGGAATGTCTGAGCTTGGACTGGAAGAGGGCTTCTGGACTGGCTGGGATGCCCATGAAGTTCTGTGACAAAATCCTTATCTTGAAAAATAATATGGCATTATATAATCTTGACACAAACATTTTTAAGTGGTTTGATATTCAATATCCCAGGGTTTTTCTGTGCTGTTTTTGTTTTAATTAGGCAGCGAGGAGTGCTCAGCAGTTCTGCTGCTGCTCCTAATCCTGCCTGGTTCTCCAGCTGTCTTGACTGAATCTTCTGCTGGAACTGACTGTCCCAAGTCATTTCTCCTGCAGTGTTCTGTTTCAAAGCAGATCACTTTGGTGTCTCTGTGTGGCTTGGAGACCTCAGAAATGCAGTGTGTGAGGCAGGTGCTGGCAAAGTTGTCTGCAAGATCAATGGGAATTGCCCTCTTGCATAAGGGCTCTTCCCTGGGATGAGTCAGAGTGTATCTAATCAAAAACACTTCTATTACTGGAAGAGTTGCTTGAGTATTTCAATTCATATCTTGCCTCTGCTTGTTTCTAATGGAAGGGGAAAATCAATGGAAATGTGACACAAAGGAATTTTCTCACACAGGGCTGCAGTGATCTCATTCAAAGGGCTTTAAACCATTCCCGATTGCTGGAAGCTGATTCTGAGATGGGCAGGGTGTTTACTTTCTGTGGTCTTTTTTAGAAGACTTAATCCATTCCTGGGATGCTGCCATGAAATCACTTTGCCTATGTAATGTTCAGTTCCATTTTAAAAATGTGTGCTGAGATTTGGGAAGAAATGTGAGTGCTCTGGCTGTTTTTGGGTGCTTCTGTGAATGAACTGAGATTGATTCAGGGAACTGGCCTTGCCTCTAGTGCTCAGATCTCACCATATTGGGTGGTCATGGAGCAGAATCCTCACAGCAGGGCTGACTATAGCTCTTGGAGCATTTGGGGGCTTCAAATTAGAGTGAATTGGCAGATTAATGTCTTGGTTCATCTTTTTGATGTTACTTTCCAGTACTTGGTTTGTGCTTTCCCGTTCCACCCTGAATTTAAATAGTGCAGAGTATTTTCTGCTATTTGTGACAGCTTCAGTTATAAAAGAAAGATGATGAACAAACTTCAGGAGCTGTTCTGCTCCTTATTTGCCTGCAGATCCTGAAACCTGACTGTTTGTGCTAAAAAGCCCCACTCACCTGTGATCAAAGTTCTGCTCTCACGTGCTGTGAGCGTGTTATCAGCAGGGTGGTGCATTTCCTCCCTCAGCACTCGGTGCACGCTGTGGGGCCCGAGTGTTTCTGGTAACTCAGCTGAGATCACGACTGCACATTCATCTGCAAACGCGGCGCCCGAGCTGTGTCTAGAAAGAGCTGCCTCAGCCAGTCCCAGGGGCTTTGGGTGACGTTTCCTTGTCTGGCAATTACAGCCTGGCTTCAGGAGTTTTCTGAAACTGAAGCTCATGCAACTCTGGGACACAAAAAGGCAAAACCCTCTACCCTTGTTCTCTGTAGAGTTTAAATTGCAAATACTTGAGGACAGATGGTGCAATACTTGTGGCAAGATCCCTGGTCAGCTTTATCTGAGAATTTGCTTCTCTGAAAGACTATTATATAATTTAACACTTGGGGTTTACTGAGATGATTTTTTTTCCCTGTTCAGGAGCAAGAGCAGCTTTACCTCTGCTCAGGTGTGGTCTCAACATCAACGTTTGAGCAGCCAAATCGTTATGTGAAACTGTGGGTGAAGCTGGTGACACCTCTGATCAAGAATTTCTTTTGAAAGAAGAAAAGTTGCTGCTTTGGGTGAGTTTGCTGCTGTTATGGGGAATTATATTGCACTGACTGCAGTGAATAGCTGCAGTGCTCTGTCATGAAAGAAAGATGATGGACATGCAGATGATGTGGGGAAAACCAGGCACTTCTTGATTCCTCTGGGGTACTGGCTGCCATGGAGTGGCATCAGTGCTCAGGTCCTGACTGGGTTTTGTCTACTACAGTTTCTGGAAGGGCCACTGACAGAGCACCCACACAGTGGTATTTTCCCTGCATGGAAATAAAATTCCAGTTTCTAAAATGTCCCTTTCAGAGTTTCGCAGAGAGAGACTTTGTTTGTGTTATCTTGACCAGCCAATAGAAAGCATTGCTGGAATACTTAAAATGTTTTGTCTTTGTATCCAGTCAAGGCTTTGCTTTGCCCCTGTAGTGTTGGTTAACAGGAGCAGTTGGTTTTGCTTTTCTTTTTTGTGATGTCCTGGGGCTCCTGGTGGTTCCACTGCCCCACGGCTCGAGCCCTTGTGAGCTTCAGGCCATCACTCTTGCCTGTCCTGTGCCGTGCACAGTCTGTGCAGCTGGCACTGCTGTACGTGTGCCCAGGATGCTGCATGTTCCCACATCCCTTTTACTTACCTGTGGCCTCCCCCTCAGCGGGGTTTGCCTGGCTCCTTCACTCTCAGATATGTTACAAGGGTCTTTCATGAGTTGTGGAAGGGCAGGAGAAGACTTTTGGTGCTGGTGTGGGATGTTACTTGCTGGAAGTAGGAGGCTTGAATCATAACACCCTGCACAGCAGGTGTTTGGAAGCCAGGTAAAAAGGTGTGGGAGTGCAGGGTAGGGTGTGAGCAAGCGTTTCTGATCTGGTAGTGCCACAAACAGGATTTCTGGCACGTGAAAAAGCTGATGGTAGGTGTGAAACTCAGTCATAACTGATTGTAAATACTACTGCTCTCTAAAGAATTGAGCTGCTCTCTGTGCCTGCCCTTGGGGCTCGTCTGACTGAACTGTGAGGGAAATCTGAGGTAACTGTATTTTACAACTAATTGTTCAAATATTTCACAGGGTGGGATTTTGGTGAATTGTTTTATGCCAAAGGGAAGACTTTGGCAGATCTTTGACCTTAATGTGTGTTACTGGTGATACAAATTATTTGTTGTGAAGAAAGGGCTGAGTATGTTGTGTACCCTAGAAATAGAAATAACATACTTCAGAGAGAAACCTGTTTGCAGCTGGATTTTCTCTGGGCTGTGCAGGTTGGGTGTGAGTGAACTGGACCAAATCTGCATCTTTCTTCTCCCATCTGCTCCAGCCAGACATGCCCCATGCAGGAGCTTGAGGAGTTTCTGCTCAGTTTGCACTGAGCCATCACACAAAGAGCTGTGGGAAGATGGAGAGCCAGAGGAGGGGAAGGAGTCAGGCACTTGTGTGCAGTTGTTCTGCCTGGCTTCCCACGGTGGTCTGGCTCCCCACCAGCGCCACGTCAGAAACCACCAGTGGAAAACCAGTATCCGCCCTGAGAGCCCCGTGTGCTGCAGGCTCCACAGGGCAGCTTCCAGCACTGCTTTATTGAGACTTGGCTAAAACGGCTCTGGTACAATCAAACAGAGCCCGAGTTACACAACTTGGAGGTCTTTACGAGTAAAAGTATTGCTGTTTTCCACTGTCATTAAGGTCTAGGCCTCTAGGAGCAGAGCCACACCAGCCAGGACCCACTTGGCAGCTTTTTCTTTTGTCTTCAGGTTGAAGGTCCAGACGTAGGTGGGCCCTCGCGTCCGTGTCTTGTAGACGGGACACTCGTAGACGTTGGAGGTGTCCATGCGGTCCACGGGGACGGCCCTGAGCAGGATGACCGGCATCTCCGGCGTCAGCTCCTTCATCCGCGCGTCGGCGATGGAGCCCGAGGGGACGTCCCAGCGCGCGCCTGGGCACACACAGCGCCGTCAGGGGCCACCTGGCCAGGGCCGCCTGCTTGGGCCACCTGCTCGGGGCCGCCTGCTCGGGGCCGCCTGCTCGGGGCTGCTCCTGCCTGGGAGGGAGCTCACGGGGTGAGCTCGGGCAGAGTGCCTCAACCGTGGTTCGGTCTGACCTGTCCTCATCTCACTGTGACCCAGGACTGCATTTGCCTTACTGTGTGTGGGATGTCTGAATAAATTCTGTCCCCACCCCTCCCTTCAGCACGGCTTTATATGGGAATTGCAGAGTTCAAGGTGAACTGGCTGTGGTGGGATCTATCACATGCTGTCTCACGTGCTCTCTGCTTTTGTCCAAGTGGACCCCTCAGCTGGTCTGCTGAACTGCCTCCTTCCCTCTCATTAGCAGCAATTATCATGGATTTACGTTTCTCAATTTGTCTTACTCAAGCATCAAGTAAGAATGTGACATATGTATTCACTAGAGCCCTGTAGCTCCAGGAGCCCTGGGGTTCATGAGCTCGAGCCTGAATTGCTAAAACACAAATGTGGGGTTTGGAAAGGCTGTGTCATCCGGGCAGTGCTGCCCTCAGCTGGCGGCTGAGCCTGGACCCAGATGGAACCAGATGGACCCAGGTGGACCCAGGGCTCCCTGCTCTGAGCTGCCACCAGCATGGGGCAGAGCAGACCGGCCAGCAAGTGTCGACACTGCCCAGCTGCACGAGGCTGAGCTGGGCCTGCTCCATGTGTGAAACATCTCAGAGAGGCAGTTTTTACCTTCCATGAACAGCCCGTGCACGTAGGAGCCTTCTCTAGGGGGAAATGTTATCTCCTCACGAGTCTTCTTGGTCACGTCCACTGCCAGACACATCTTATCCAGTGGCCACTGCTTTTTCCTGGCTGTGGACTGCATGATGGCTGTGAGGAAGGATTGGGGGTTGAAGAATCCCGCCAGCCACACTGTTGCAGGGAGCACAAAATCTGTTGCCCAGACTTCCAGTTCCTGGAAAATAAACCAGCGGAGTCCTTTAGGGTGGAGGCTGGGTGCAGCTGTGAGCTGCAGGACACTGTGACAGAGCTGATGCTTTGCTGTGCATAACCCAAGCTTCAGCTGATCTTGCGGAGTGGGGACTGGCTAGAGGTGGTGTGGGAGGAATAAGCAGCATCTTCCCCTGCAGCAAGGAAGCTGAAACCCTGAATTCATAGTGCAGAAAATACTGCTGTTATTTTTTAACAAAGCCAGTTATTATTTTTATGGGACACCCAGAGTTGTAATGGTGGGGGGAGCTGATGTTCTCTTACTGCAGGGATGTACTGTTATGGGAACCCTGGTCAGACTTGTGCTCCCATTCCTGGAGTAACAGCCCTTTCCAGATACTTCAGGCTGGTTAAATTGATGCTGAGAAATAAACCAGTTACCAATAAAGCAGTGCAGTGGTGGGGAGAGTCCTGGGGCACCCCAGGCTCTGACTGTCACACACTCTGCTCACCCTGATCCGCAGCAGCAGGTCTGCATACCAGGTTGCCAAGCTGAGGAGGGAGGGATAGGCGTAACGTGTCCATGATTCTGGAACACTGTCATAGAAGAGAGCATTTCCCAGCTCTTCCATCTCGGATGTAATTGTTAGCTCTCCCTGTGAAAGAGAAGTCCGGGCAGTGTCACCTGCAGGCAGTGGTGGCACAGCCCGAGGGATGTGCGTGGGCTCAGGGAGCAGAAGGCTGGGGCTGCCCGGCTGCACCTGGCACAGCTTGATGGGTGAGAGCAGCAGCAAAGGCAGAGAGTGCTTTGGAAATACTGGGAGATGCTCCAGGCAGCTGCCTGCTGTGTACCTGCAGGCCCAGGTCCAGCTCCTTCAGCGAGCGCCTGATCTCGTTGGTCAGGATGTTCATCCTTTCACATTCCTGGAGGGCTACAACAGTGTATGGGGTTTTTTCCTTTGCCTTTGCCATCATATCCTCCATGTTGAAGGGGTCTGGCAGTTGCTGAAGGATTTCATCCAGAACTGCCTTCACCTGAAATGAGAACACCATATACTGCTCTTGCCAAGAGAAAAATGGTGCAGGTTCCATTTAATTAAGTTGGTAAGACTTTTTCTTTTTCTGCCCTGGTGTTTCTTTGTACCTCCTCCTCTGTTACTAATGCTCTGTTCTGTTACTAACTGCTCTTGGGTCTTAAAAAGCTGTAGTTCTTTTTTGATAGCCAAGGTAAGAGACCTGAGGCCATGGAGGCTGTGAAATTCAAGTGTGAATTCCAGGCAGTCAGGAAGACGACTTAAAAAAAATTATTTTAAATCTTTGTTTTAGTAGTTGCTCTCATGAATGGAGGTTCCTCAGCCAGCTCCATCTCCTGAGGAGCCCCACATGAGCCATGTATTGCCAGTGGTGCATCTTGGCCCCATCAGGGCATGAGGTTCCTGACCGTGCTGCCTCTGTGCCTGGGCCGATGAGCACAGCGTGGCTGGGCTGGAGTCACCTCCCTCTGCTCTCCCTTCCTTACTGCTGCTCTCTCAGTTGTCTCCGGGCCTTGTCTCCCCTCTCCAGCCTCTCAATTGTCACCCATAAGAGGTTTTTTCCCACTGTAATTACATCCCTTCACCTTAAAAAAAACCAGTTAATTTCTACCATAAAGAGACAGGACTTGACTTGCCTGTTCCTCCCGGGAGACACCTGAGCCTCCAGCAGCCTCGGATTCCTTGGGCTGCAGTTCCAGCACTGTGCGGAAGAGCCTGTCCGAGGTGACGGTCAGGAAGCCCATCTCTGCGTTGGGGTGCAGGCCATACAGGTGGGGGCTCTCTGCTGGCAGGTTCTCATCGATGTACTGGTGGTAGTTCTGAGGCAGGGGCAGCATTAGCTTGGAAGCACAGGCAAAGGAGCCCAGAGTTCCCTGCAACCTTGAAAACCCGTCACCACTGCCTGGGCCCTTGGCAGCACCTGCCCCTGCACACCGACGCTCTTTTTCAACTTGTGTCTCAGCCAAGTTTTTCCCTTTCCATCTCAAACACAGGAACTTGCAGCAATTCTGCACATTTCCAGGGACTGACACCCTCTGCCTACATTCCCCTTGGTGAGCGAGAGGGACGTGGACTCATGCACATTTACCCAGAGCAGGGGTTTTCTACAGCAAATTGCAGTGTTTCTCACCTCATAGTCCATGCGGGGAGGGATCATAAAGCCTGGGGCCAAGGACACCTCCCCATCCAGCATCTCGGGCTGCACGTACTCGCTCAGGTAGGTGCGGCACAGCCGGCGGTCCCAGTCGTCAGTGATGTGCCCCCCGTACATGATCTCTCCAAAGAGGTACCGGAGGTCATCCCACGGCACCTGCAGGGAGAGGCTCAAGCTGGGACTCCTCAGTGGCTCCCCAGGAGTTCCCCATGCAGCCACAGAGGGAAGGCTTCAGGATTGACCTGTGCAGGGAGGTGGCAGTCCCTGGACCCACAGAGGCTTGGCAAGAGGGGTGTTTCTTGATCACCCACAGATTTCTCCTTGTCCCAGTATGAACACAGCCATCTGTAGTTTGAATCCCATCTTTTTTCCCGCCAGCACTGATCACTGATCACTGATCATTGCTCAGAGGGCAGGTCTAAAGGTGAGACTTCGGCCCTGCTCACTGCACCTGCATTCTTGGGGTGGGCTTTGCTTTTTAGGTGGAACCACCCACCAATCACCAAGGCACAGGTCGGGGCAGGCACATGGGCCAGGGCAGACACTTGCCCTGGCTGGGGCCTGATGCCTGTTCCACCCAGCTCAGTCAGGCCAAGTACTCATCCCCATCCCCTGCCTGAGCGTGCAGGGAGTAGGGGAGGAACTGCTCCTGGCCCTGGGCTTCTTCATGAGATGGTGTTTGTGCTGCAAACCGAATGTTCGAAGAAAGGCCAATTGTTGCAGCATGTGCTGTGCTGAGGAGCAGTCGCCGTGTTACCCCTCACCTTGGCATTGGCCTCCAGGTAGTTGTGCAGGACGTTAACGGAGACGGTCAGGTCGCCGTTGTTGAAGGGGTACGACCTGTTCCAGCCCTGGGTACCGAACCTGCGCCGCTCCGCCACCGCTGCGTGGAAGTAGCAAAGTGCAAACAGGATGCACCTGAACTCGGTTTCTTTGCTGCACTGCTCCAGTGTTTCCTGCAGAGGAACAGTGAGGGTGGGTTGCAGCTGAATGCTGCTATCAGATGCCCCACTAGTGAAGAACATTCATAGGCAAAAGAGAACTCGAAGTGTTCTTTAGAAAAAAAAGCATACCATTGTATTTTAATTAGTTGCTAGTTGGTTATTTTTGCACTCATTTGTGTATGAAGCAATTAGGAGTTCACACCCCAATGCCCTGATGACAGCTGAGGCAGCTTGTTCACAGCAAAGCTGCAGCAGCTCCAGGTTCAGCCTCAGGAAAGGCACTGGCGACCTGGCACTTCTTGTGTTGAAACCCTCGGGCAGCTCTGGTTACCCCTAAACCCCTGCCAGAGGGGGACTCTGGGCACTCCAGGAGGATGTGCTGGCGGGGGCTGGCTCCGGGTGCAGTGTCCCTGGCAGCGGTGACACCGCCGAGGTGCTCAGCCCGTGGAAGCCCGGGAGGGGATGGGCCGTACCTGCTGCCCGGGGCGCCCCGAGGGGGCGGTGGGGAGGGCGCGGGTGGCACGGGGGGTACCTGGGAGAAGAGGTCGAGGGCTCCGTGCAGGTTGGCACGCATGCCTGTCGGCGGCTCGCTGGTGATCTTGATGGAGTTGTCCAGCAGCCCCTGCGGGATGATGTGCGCCTCGGGGCTGGGGGCTGGCTCGGCGCTCATGAACAGTCGGTACTCGGGGTGGCTGTCTAGGCTGTGGTGCTCCACCAGCTTCTCCAGCGTGTCCAGCCACCGGGCCACGAGGTGGATGTTCTGCAAAGGAAACTCTCTGGACCTTGTGAATCTCACTTCCCCCCGCCCCCCGATTCCTCCTGTGGCTCCACAGGGGGAAGGTGCAATACAACACGGCGGCGCTTGGGCTGGGTACGGCCAGCTCGCCCAGGCAGCGTCACTGCCATCGCCAGTGGGGTGACCATGCATGGAGTGCCCAGACGCCGGCAGGGCTCTGCCCGGGTGTGCCCGGTTGCCCTCAGGGCTGTGCACCCTGTGGTGCGCCCCGGTGCCCCCACCCACCTGCAGGATGACCCAGTGGCCCTCTGCAGCTGCCACCTCCATGGCGTGCTCTGCCACAACCTCCTGGCCTTGCCCCAGTGATACATTGTGGATCTTCCCGTTCTCAATGGTGAAACCCAGCCTGGTGCCTGGGAGGGGAAGGTCTGCTGTCAGCACCAGTACTGAGCAGCAGCAGCTCGGGGCTGGTGCCTGTCTGGCGTGGGCAGCGCCTCACCCAGTGCCTCCACGTCCTTCAGCGGATCAACACCGGGGGACAGGATGAAGAACAGGGGCGCAGAGGGGCTGCTCTCCTTGTACACCTCAGAGAGATCAATGCTCCTTCCTTTCACATACTTGCTTCCCATCTTCTCTTCCACAAAATTCCTACAGAAAAATGGAACCATGCTGTGAGATGGGAACAGTCGCGGGTTGCAGTTGGAGTGGTGACACTCCGAGGCTCTTTCAGGAGAGCCCTGTGCTGGGCACCAGACACCTGATGGCGTAGGTCATCCTGTCAGGGCGCAGGCACCGCAGCACACACAGCTTCTGCAGGGCTGTCTTGTTCTTCCAGTCCATGGGGAACACCTCGTTCTCCGGCGCCTCCATCTCCACAAACCTTTTCCATCGCTTTGCCGAGGTCTCGATGTCATTCTCCAGGCTGCTGAACTCTTCCATTTCTGAAAGTGCCTTCAGGTCCCACAGAGAAGGACCTAAGTCACTCCTGGGCTCTGGTTATCCTCAGGGACCCCCTGCAGGTGATCCCAGACCTGCTGTGCTAGAGGCTCTGCTGGCATTGCCTTGGCACAGTGGGTGACTGCACAGACCCACCTTGACGGCACCCCAGCCCTGGTGCTGCAAGAAGTCCACAGGGGATGTGACACCAGCCTTGGAAGGGAAGCGCAGGAGAAAGTCCAACTCTGCTGGGTTCACCTCTTTCTTGAGGGCCAGGACCTGAAAGTTGGGAGTGCAGGGTCACAGCCACCCAATGCCCACAGCCCCAGTGTGAGGAGCGAGAGGTTTTGAGCATCCACAGCAGCATGAGAGTAAGAGAACAAGCCCCGTGAATGTCTGTTGTACAGCAGGAGCCCCAGACATTTGCAGGGATTACCTGGAAGGCAACCTGGGCCAGGAAGATGAGTTTGTCTTTCTCAAAGAGGCCCTGTGCAGTGTACACATAGACCGAGAAGGTGATCTGGTCTGTCAGGTTGATCACCCTCTGCTTGGTGTCGTCGCTGGGGACCGCACGTTGGATGGCTTTCTCAAAGACCCCATTGAAGGCCTGAGGGAGATTGCAGCAGGCATCAGCATGTGGCTGCTGGGGTCTTGTCAGCAGCATGAAAGCTGAAACACTGAATCTCCCTGCTCCCCCAGCTCTGTCCCACCCACAGACATCTCTGTCCCTCCTCACTCCCCATCTACCTTGAGAGAGAACTGGTAGATGGGGTTGATCTTGCAAAGGTCACTCAGGATGAAGTACAGCAGGGATGCGCGCTCTGCTGCCGGCCGGTAGTTCTCTCTCGCAACGTTGATTTGTACTTCAGTGACTTTAGCTTCTTTTACCTGGAGATGCAGGGGGGTGGGTGTTACCAGAATCGTGTCACACACCAAAGCAATGCCCGTCCTCCTGCTGGGTGCCCAGCTGAGCTGTCCCTCTGCCTGCGGCACCAGCTCCAGGGAGCACATTTACTTTTTCCTCAATTTCCTTGGCTGTGCGCTTCGTTATCTCCAGGTTCTCCACCAGTGCTGTGTCCCGCAGGAAATCTCCCCCAGCGGCCGACAGCCGGGCGAGCAGTGAGTCCTCCAGCTCCTTCAGCTTGATCTTGAACTCGTTCTGGCTCTTGGTCAGGCTTGCCTGCAACAGCAGCGCCCAGGGATGTGTCGCTCAAGAGATGACAACATTGCTGGCACCAGCCACTCTGTCACATGGCCACCAAGGTGCTGGTGCGAGGGGAAGGTGGATGTGGCCCCTCCTGGGTCCCAGTACCACCCAGGGGGAAGTGATGAGCGTGCCCAGGCAGTGCTGGCTGCGGGGGGCAATGGGGCACCATTGGTCTTCCTTGGCTCTCAACAAACAGCAGTGGGCACACGGAGGGGAGCTCCCATGCTCGCTGCCCAAAACCCCTGCGGTGCCCCGGCCTCTCCCACCCCTCTAACCAGCCCCTCGAGCCCCTGTACCTTCAGGGCCTCCAGGTCTGGCCGCTCCCGGGCTACCACAGCAGCCAGCAGCTGGTCCTCCAGGCCCTCCCGTGTCACCAAGAAGTTGATGAGAGTGCACTGAGCCTGCACCTCTGGCTTGTAGTGCGGGTTGAAACATCGGGTATGCAGGATTAGGCGGAACTGCTGGTTATACTCTACTTCTTTATCTCCAATTCTAATGTATCTGTTAAGTTAATTAAACAAATCAATCCCCATACACTGGGCAGTAACTCATCACAGACAGATTCCCTCAGCTTATGTGCTGTTCCTGGGCACTTGGAATGAATTTCTTTGGTTGGGAAAAGCCACAGCAAGGGCAGAAGTACCCAACCAGATTTGGCAGGGCAAGGATGGAAGGAACAGGAGCTGGAGACTGCCCTGCCACAGCTCCCCATGGCCTCTGGGGTGCAGTTCCCCTCCCAGCTTATCATGCCATACGGCAGGTGTCCGAGGGAACATGTCCTTGAATCACTAAATGAACTGGATGCCAAGGACCAGAACAGCTGGAAAGGCAACATTCAGTACAGGTGTCCTCCATGGGACACACTGGGGAACACTGCGGGATGTGGCCAAAGCAAAGGAAGCATCAGGCTCCCAAGCTGCCCACAGGGAAGGTGCCTCTACCAGCATGTTGGGGCAGCAGTGGCTGCTTGGGGCAGGTGGAACCCCTCAGCACGGGGGAGTGCTGACCTGCCCTTGGCGGTCCTGCCCAGCAGCGGGTCCAGCACGGCCTCTATGGTCTCACCGATGTCCTCGATCAGCAGTGTCTGTCCTTCAGACACCGCCTGGGCAATGATGTCCAGGTACCTGAGGGCAGAGAGGGGAAGTGTGCAGGGCAAGCCTGTGCACTGTGGGGGGCTTGGGCTGCTGTGGGGGGCTCACAGAGCGCTTTCCACCCACTGTTCCCTATTTGGACCCCATTGTGCTCTGCCAGTCCCAGCCCCCACAGAGCTTTTGGAGGTGTCAGGTACACCTGACATCAGGGCTGCTGCCCTTGGGTGCCCTGAATCTGATGGGGGACGTGATTGCCCTGACTCTGCACCCTTCAATGCCAGGGAAAGGGGGGCTGGTGCAGCATGAGGCTGTGCCCACCCCACAGCCCCTGGCCCACCTTCGCTGGCCCAGGCGGACGATCTGCAGGTCCTCCCCGTATTTGTTCTTGATCCACTTGCTGCCCTGCAGCTGGGCGTCCACGAGCAGCGGCCAGCGCTGGGTGCTGCAGAGGATGGCAGCGTTCTCGGTCGAGGTGCGGTCGCTGGGCAGCCCCTGGTTGTTCCAGGCAGCCACATCGGCAGAGTCCGTGAGGAGGCTGAGGGGGTCCAGGTCTGGGGTGATGGGGATGGGCACCTGCAGGGAGGGGCTCTTGGGTGCCTGGCCACACAGGCGTGGGAGCCCCCGGTGCCGGTGGGCATGGGGGGAGGCACTCTGGGGGGGAGCCTGTGGCCTCTCACCGTCAGCCCATTGAGGAAGGGGACCCAGTGCTTCTCCAGAAGCTCAGCCCTGTACTTCTTGGTGAAGTATCCGATGTAGGACACGAAGGCAGAGACCAGCAGCACGTCCCCACACAGCGTCTTCTCCTGCTCTCTGAGCTGCTCCACTGACTCAGCCCAGCGGACGTTTTCGGACGCCAGGCCCCCAACGAGCCTGTGGGGTTGGAGGGGTGGTGGCTGCTGTGGTGCTGGTGCTGTGACCCGGGCAGGGGGTGGGTGGGGACTCAGCCATGGTGACCTGGGGCGTTGTCACCAAACATCTCCATGGCTGCCTCCTCCCATGAATGTCTGGCCCAATTCATCTCAGAATTTTTTAATTTGGGAGGGTATGGGGGGCTCTGCTGCTCCCATGGCCCTGCTGTCAGAGCCACCAGGCAATGCCAGGGAGCAGCAGCCTGCCCTGATCCTTCAGAGCCAGTGTTTCCATGGTACCTGTTTGCCAGGGTGATGACTTTGTTGGTTTCATCAGCCTCCTGCTGGCATTTGATCTTCTCTGCTGTGGCTTTCTCAAACTGAGCAGTGAGAGTGGCCAGATTTTCATTCAGGGCCTTTGGAAGAGAACAGCCCCAAAGTTATTCCCTGCCCAGATGGAAGGCTCCACGGTCTCAGAGCTCTGCAGCATCTCCATCCCAGCACAATGCTTGGGCCGGGCTCTGGGTTCACGGAGTCCTTTTGCTCCTTTGGTGCCTGAGGGGGTTGTGGCTGGGGGCTGTGGGGACACACACTTACGACAATTTTGCTCTTAATGCGACTCAGCCTCTGCTGCGCCTCTGCCAGCTCGGCGTCAGCATCGGCCACCGCCTTTCTCTTGGGCTTCACTATGCAGTGCACCTCGTAGAAGCGGACCATGTTGAGGCACCAGGAGCACAGCCCTGCTGCGGCCGTTGACTTGGACTTGATGAACTCTGGATTAAAGCCGGGGTCGTTCCGGTATGGCCTGGAACAGGAGGACACGCCGCGCTGTGGCACCGCCCCGCGGCTGCCGGCAGCCCGTCCCGCTCCTCCCGGGCCTTGGGCTGCCTCTGGGTGGCAGGGAGGGAGAGCAGGGCCAACACCTGGATCCCTCTCCTGTCCCTGAGCCCTGCTGTGCCCTGGGGTGAGGGTCCCCCCTGGCCTCCCCGCTCAGGGCAGCTGGTGGCAGGGGCTGTGAAGGGGCAGGACCCAGCCGTGGACTCACTCGAATGCCTTGAGACAGGGCTCAGGGATGTTCTCCCCATCATAGTTTTTTAAGCTTGCAAGGAAAGTGTCTGCTTTTCCTATCTTGACTTTTCCTGCTGTCCAGCTCCTGTCCTTCGGAATCTTGCCGTTTTCGGCCGTCAGAACCAACACAGCTGCCATCACGTTCACTACCTCTGGTGGTGGGGCCCCAAAGGACTTCAGCTCCGTCAGGTTGTACTGGGGAGGGACCACAGGGCCACTGAGCATCACCCCAGCCCAGGGCTGCCAGCGCTAGCTGGGCACCTGCTTCCCACTGAGAGGTCACCCACCTTGTTGAGTGTGTCAAGGGCCTCACGGGCGGCAGAGAGCACCACCTCTGCTTCTGCCAGGTCGCTTGCACAGGCTCGTTGCTTCTCAGCCACCATCTGGGGAGGGAGGACACAGGATGGGGTAAGTGGCTGTAACCACAGAGCTCACGCTGCCCTGTCCCACGCTGGACACCAGCTCAGCACTTTGCACCTTGTTGATGGCCTCGACCTTCAGCTCCTCCTCATCAGCAATGGCTTTCTCCTTGCTGACCTTCTCTGTCTCAACACCCACCACGTAGATCAGTTTGTCTGTGTCCTCATTCTTCTGCTTCAGCTCTATCTCCTGGACTGCCAGCATGGCTTTCAGGTCGTCCACCTCAATGAAGGAAGAAACAGAGCAGATAAAAGGGCTGATCCTGCCAAGCCCTGCCTGGTGGAGCAGCAGTGTCTTGGTATGGCTTGGAGACCTCACAGACACTGTGACCATCCAGGGATGTGCCTGCTCTCTCCCCCTGTGCCAGAGCCAGTACAGGCACAATGCACAAGAGAGGCTATGGGCAAGCACCTGTGATGCTGTGCTCTGCAGCTTCATCAGCCCCTTCTCCAGCCTATCGATGCTGGCAGAGAGCTTGCTCCTTTTATCTGCCAGCAGGTTTTGGTAGAGCTTTATCTGCTCCAGGAAGGTCTTTGGTGTGGTGTAATTATAGCGTCTCTCCACGGCCAGGTAGATCTTGGACATCTCCTTTGAGCTTGTGTGGACGAAGGACATGAACTGGCTGATGGAGGCCTTGACCTCTGGCTGCACAGAGAGCACAGACAGGGAACTGCTGCAGCAGGCTGCATTGAGCCCTCCTGCAATGCTGGCTCTGTGTCCAGCCACAGAGGCCAGAGCAAAGTGACCCTGTTCATCAGCAGCACAATGCAGGGCTGAGATGCTGGTGGTAAAGGCACTGGTGCTGGTTCCCATGCCCAGCTGTGTCCCTGACATCCCTGTGTGGGGAGGAGCTGCTGTCCCCAGGCTGTTGCCTGTGGGGGTGTTTACAGGACAGAATGGAAAGGGAGGGTTCATCCTCACCAGCACAGCGCAGGGCTGCAGGCTCAGCTGTAAACTTATCCCAGACCTATTCCCAGCTTGCTGTTCCCAGCCTTCTGGGTTGTGCCAGACCCCCATCCCTGGGCACACTGAACACAGAGAGCAGCAGAGGAGCAGTTCATTGCCCAGGGGATCCCCAGTGCCCTAGGAGAGCAGCTGTGCTGGGCTCCCAGCTCACCTCGATGTCTGGCGTTTCCTCCAGGAAGCGGCTGCTGACGGACACGAGAGCATCCTCCGGCCACTCGTGGAACCAGTCGATGGCCGTGCAGTTGACGACAGCTGGGAACCTCCTGGCCCGCACACGCAGGGTTGAGCCCACGGGGGAGAAGCAGAGGACAACCTGGGGCAGAACAGCAGTGGCTGGGTGGGGTGTCCCTGCTGTCAGGGTGGGGGCAGTGTCTCTGGGGGCTCCACATGACTGCAAGGGTTCTGCTGCAGACCTGAGATTTGCTGCCTTCCCATTAACTCCCAGTCTGCACGAGGTGGTCTGTGGTTGTGTGCCCTGTGCCTCTCAGCAGGGCTGGAACTGGGTCCCCTTTGGTGGCTGCAGTCAGCAGCTGAGCACAGTGCTCGGCTGGGTGTCCCTGGGAGTGCCCAGCATGCTGTGTGGCCGTGGAAGCTCCTGACCCCCTCTGCCCCTGGGGAGATCAATACAGGGCTGTTCTGCCTCAGGGACTGGGGGCACCTGGGCAGTCTCTGAAAACACCTTTTGCCTAAACCCACCATCCTGGGATGAAACCTCAGTGTCCTGTGGCCTGTTGCAAAGAGGTTTTGGATAAGGCAAATCAGGGGCACAGACAAACCAACCTGGAGAGAAAACACTCACCTTTAACTGGCGTCTGACTTTTTCTATAAATAATTTCCAGCAGTTTTCCTTTGTATCCTCCAATCCAAGGGCCTTCACTTGAGGCCTCATGGACGCGATGATGGTTTCCAGGTCGGTATCCTGAAAGAGGCCTGGCACTTCCCCAGATGCCAAGAAATCATTGATCACAACCAGGAATGATTCTTCAGCCACCTGGGAGTCTGTCATCAGGAACACGCCAGGGATGTTCTTCACAGCTGCTTTGATGTACTGGGCAGCAAGGTCCAGCTGGGACAGAGAGAAACTCTCACCCTCCAGTTCAACCCCCATGAGGTGTTCTCCAAAGTGACCAGTTTGGAGCAGCCCTGGGCTGCCCTGGAGTTGGAAGGGAGCCTTTGGGAAGGAGCTGGTGCCAGGTGCTCTGCCCAGGCATAGGTCCAGCACCTGGGCTGCCCACATCACTACCACCCCTGCTTGTCACCAGTAGCTCCTGCCCATGCCTGGCTGGGGAAGCTCTGTGGCCCCTTGGGGCAGGACTGATGGGTGTCACCGGTGAGGGGATCCTCGTGTGCAAATGCAGTGTCACAAGGAGAGCAGAGCCTCGTGAGCCCACCCAGGCACCGGCGCTGCAGGTGCAGGACCCGTCCCCAAGCAGGTGGCACTGAGCCAGGGTCCAAAGCAGTTCCTACCTTCAGGTCTGGGATGCCGTAGCCTTTCCTCAGCGTGATCTGGAACACGCTCAGGTTGCTGATGTGAGCTGCCAGCCGTGCCAGGCTCTGCTTTCCACTGCCTCCCACCCCCACCAGTAGCGCGTTGCCCCGAGGAGACTCCAAGATCCGGCTAATTCTGCAGATGTGAGCCACGGCGTCTTCGAAGAGCACCTGAAGAAAACAACAGGGGAAGTTCAGTGCTCTGGATCAGGGCAGAAGGAGCAGCGAGTGCCCCACAATGCACCAACCCAACCAAGCAGTGCAATGCCACAGTCCCATCTTTTCAGGGCGGAACTGCCTGCCACAGGCACTCACCAGATTCATCACTGCATTCACCTCGTTGTAGCTCTCCAGGGCTTCCCCAAGCAGGTCACTCAGAGATGCCCAGCTTGTCACTGGCATGTACTTGGACTCATCCATGCCCTGGGCAAAGTGGCAGTAGATGTTGGGCTTGGCAAACATCAAATCTTCATTGAGGTCCTGGGAGAGGCAATTCCAGCCATGGGGCTCAGCTCTGGGGCACCTGGGGGCACCACTGGGCTGGAGCACTCTACTTTTCAGCACAACTTACCTGAAAGGAGGCTTTGCAAATATCTGCCAGCAGCTTCTTGAAGCTGTACTGATCCTCTTCATCAACAAGTTTGTCTCCATACACCCTCTCTGCTTCATGAAGCCAGAGACGCACCAAGTCCACAGGGGTTTTCAGGCAATCAGGGGTGGAGAAGAGCAGCCCCTGACAAACAAATCCCACAGCCCTTAGGGTAATTTTAGTGTCGCTCGGAGCTGATTGCAAAGGTTTGCTCTGGGAAGAGGCCAAGGCCCTTTTCAGGGACACGGTACACTGCAAGGATGTGGGATGAGGAAAGGGAGGAATAAGGATATTTTAGAAGGAACAGCTCTCCCACTACCTGGAATATGTTGGAGAGGTCCCGCAGGTTGAAGATGTAGTGGAACTTGATGGCTGTTGGCAGAAAGTTGGAGGCAACCTTCTGGTGCAGGGCTGTTGGCAGGACAGGGAGGTGAGCAGGCTGCCGGTCTCCAGAGACCCCTGAGTTGGCTCCCCAGCAGTGCATTCCCCAGGGGCTTGTCCCACCCCAGTGTGGCAAAGGCTCACCCAGCGCCGCTGCCACCAGCTGGGGCTGCATCTTCTGCAGAAGTACTGGCACGTTCTGCCGGGCCAGGTGCTGCTGCAGGATGGTGCCGTACACGGTGTGCAGGGACTCCCGGCTGGGAAAGCACACGGCGAGGACGCAGAAGTGGCGCTGCAGAAAGGGGCAGAAATTGACGTGGGCACTTTGCTCCACAAGGGGCTGATGCAGCCACCTGGCACTGCAGGGTCCCCTGCCTCATTCCACCCTCTGGAGAGTGAAGGTGCCAGGCAGAGCCCTGCACACCTGCAGCCGAGAGTCGATGGTGAAGGACCCCGCGGTCGGGTTCATGCAGGCCACGTACTGGCAGTTGCGAATGTCCTTCAGGGTCAGTTTGTTCCTGTCGTACCTGTGCAGGGACCAGCACCGTGACACTTTCCCCAGGGATGGGGACAGGTTCCCCCCGTCACGCTGTGCCCCTCCAGCACCCACCAGTGTCCGTGGTCCAGGTGCTGCCGAATAAGTGTGTGTGGTGCCACGGTGCCATACTTGTCCACTTCTGGCATGTTCATGTCATCGATGAAGTAGATCAGCTTTCTGGTGCCAGGTGGGCCATAAACTCTCCCTGATTTCTTCTCCAGGGGTTTCTCAAGGACGGCTGCAGCGAGAGGAGTAGGTGGGTGGGAGGTCAGCACTGCAGGACCCTGTGGCACAGCCCAGTGCGGAGCCAGCTGCTGGCTCTGGGAGCCTTACCTTGCAGCATGGCCGAGGTTGTGTAGAAGTTGAGGGGCACAGACTGCACCAGATAGTCATCTGTGCCGAGTGCTTCCAACTTGTCCCACATCAGCACTGACTTTCCTGTCCCTGCGTTCCCCACCAGCATCACTGGCCGCTGCTGCTCCATCAGCAGGTCCATGAAGTAGCGGAGGCGAATGGTCTCTGTGGTGTGCACCACGGCAGCCTGGGGAGAGGCCCTGTCAGTCCCTGCACTGCCCCGGCACTGGCAGAGGCAGCATCCCCTGTGGGGGCAGCGGGCAGCGTGCCAGAGCCCTGCACAGCGCTCCTGGCAGCTCCAACAGACGGTGCTCTCTGCATGCAAACCTGGTCCCTCAGTAAGGCAACACGTCTGGGGTGCTCTATTATTCTAAAGACTTTCTGACCAAAACCAAGTTATTACACAGAACAACATGGACAGTTCCTGAAACTGCCACACAGCCACAGCTCCTCGCCTTTTTCCCTGACAGCTGAGATAACCCCCCAAGATGCCACAAGAAACACAAATTGAGTGCTAAAGGACATTTTGCACTCAGGCAGTAGTCACAGCTACTTTGCGAGACTCTCTGAAGCTCCAGGTTAATCTGAAGGTTAAGGAGATGTGGAACTCACAGCCCTTGCTTGAGGCTTCTGTGGGGTAAAGAGAGCCATAGGAAGCCATCAAGTTTGATGGGTGCTACCAGTCCAAATCCTGATGATGCTCCCAGCATTGCTGAGGGGAAGACCGTGGAGTGGTGGTCAAACCAACCATATACACACAGCGCTCGCAGGAAATACCTGTAAGGGGACGTCGGGGTCGAGCTCGAACTGTGGCACTCTTTCATCCCAGAGGTTGAATGTCTTCTTCTCTGGATGAATGTAATAGTCGAAAATTGTCCCCTGATTAGGAAACTTGATGGTTTTAAATTCTGACAGCCACCACTTGCTGAACTGCTGGCGGTGATCCACTAGCTGGAGGACAAAACAGACACTCAGACCCCAGCCACATGATGGGATGCAGAGAGGGGTGGCAGGTGCTGGGCAGTCCTGTGGCTGTACCTGGTCCTGGAACAAGGCCCCACCAAAGGCCCAGATACAGGCGAAGACGAAGAAGAGCTCATATTGCTCCCGGGGTGAGTCTGGTGGGACATTCTTTGGTGTCAGGAAACATTCTAGCAGGGACAGAACTGTCTGTATGGCCGTGACCTCAGGAACAGGGGTGATTGTCTTGAACCCAAACCTGAGCTTCTCCAGGCATGGTGGCAGGTACTTGTCAAAGAGGATCATCAGAGCGGCCTTCTCAGACTTCACTGTCCTTGTCTCGATCCAGCTCGTCACAATGCTGTGGGAGGGATCACAAGCAGGGCTACAGCAGGCATCCCATCCCGTCCCATCCCATCCCATCCCATCCCATCCCATCCCATCCCATCCCATCCCATCCCATCCCGTCTCACGGGTTCCAGCCCAGGTCTGCGGGGTTGATGTAGAGGATCCCGGCGCGGGACACGGTGGCCGGCGTGGCCGTCCGCAGGTGGCTGATCTCAAAGATGAGCCGCATGGTGGGAGTGAGGGGGATGCGCTCGTTGCTGGCCAAGGTGAGAACCTGGGGGAAGTGGCTCATTGTGGGGGATGTCTGGAGTTGGTCCCCCCGAGATAACAAGCGAGCAAAGCCCCTGGGGTGTGCTGGCACCAACCTTATTGTCATCCATGACTGTGTTCAAGGACTCGATCCACATTGGATCAATGTCTCCATCCAGGATGATCCATTTGGGCCCATCATGCGTGATGTTGGCCAGGTCACGCATTGCTGTGGAGAACAGACCTGTCCCACAGAGAGACTTGGGTTGTTCCTCTCCATGTGGGATTGGTCCTCCCATGAAACATATTCCTTCTCCCTCCAACTCCAGGAAAGAGCCCCAAGCAAAAGTCTTCCCATTCCATCTCACATCCCATAAACTGAGCTCCCAGCACTGGTGTCTCACCATCCTTCCATTCCCGCGTGGCTGGATGAATGATCCCAAACAGCTCATCGCAGGTCACAGCCTTGGGGTCCAGGTCCATAGTGACTGGCCTCCTCTTCAGCCTTTTGTACGTCTTGTTGAGCGACTTCAGCACCTGTGGAGACAGGATGGTGCAGCCACAGGTGCCGATCACACCAGGGCAACCACGGCCTTCGGCAGGCTCTGCCTGCAGTGCAGGGCATGGAGCCCTGCTCCCACCCGGACTGCTGCTGGGAAAGCAGCTGACCTCCCTGTGCAGAGCCAGCTCCTGGGCAGGGCATTGTGGCAGCCCAGGGCCCGCCAGCCAGCCCTGTGCTGTCATCCTGCCAGCACCACAGCACACCCAGGACCAAGAGTGAGAGTGTGCCCCTGTCTGCTCTCTGTCTTTGTCTCTGCTCTGCTCGTGGGTGTCTTGGGCAGCCCTGAGCTGTGCATCCCAAACCTGCTCAGCTGCACGGGCTCAGTCTGGCGCACACAGTGCCTGAGGGCCTGGCAGGGCCATGGCTGCACTGCTGTCCCCTGCCCAAACACTGCTCTGCCAGAGCTGGGGTCTGCACAGCCCTCACCAAGAAGCTCTAGGAGGCCACGGGAGTTGCTTGGCTGAGGCCAGAGGGGCCCCATGTCCTCAGGATGGTGTGGCCACTACCTGGGACTTGCCGCAGCCGGCGTTGCCGACGACGAAGACGGAGTGTCGCACTTGTAGCAGTTCCTCCAGCTGTACCACCTTCAGCACAAAATTCTCCTCTGCCTGCAGCTTCAGCTCCAGCACGGACTCACGGATGACCTGCGAGGGAGAGCAGGCACTGACCACCAGCAGCCTCGGAAGGACCCTGGAGATGAGCTGGCCGCCCCCAGAAGCGCTGAAGAGACCCTCAGCCTCTGGGTCCTGCCAGGACCTTCAGCCTCTGGGTCCTGCCAGGACCTTCAGCCTCTGGGTCCTGCCAGGACTGGGACATCTCTGGCAATGGTGCCATGCTTGGGCTTGCACCTTCTCAAAGTTGAGGTCCCTCTTCCTGGGAACATCCAGTGCTGGAAACAGGTCTCCAATCAGCCCCAAGAACACAGGCAAGTCATCTGTCACGATCTTGGGGATATTGAAGTCTCGTAAAGCTCTCATCAGAACCTGGTCCTCTGCAGAGCCAGGGTCCCCCCTCTTCAAGGAGCCTGCCACCACCAGCACAGACTTGATGGCCCGCAGCCCCCAGTCGTAGTGGTCCTGTGGCAGGAAGCAGAGAATCACCATTTCACTTTGGTGAGGGAGAACTGCTTCAAGCAGCCCTGCAGGGGAACACCCTGTGCACGGGCCCCCAGCCAGGACATCCACATGGCATCCAGTGGGCTGGACCTAAACTGAGCTTATTTACAGGAAAAGCCTCTGTCTGTCATGGGGGTGGTTTGGAACTGGGAATCTGACTTCCTTCTTGGAGACACGTTTATAGTGTAAATCACCTCTCTTGAGATGAATAATATCTGAATGCTCTCACCCTAATTGGCCTAATTCTAACTCTAATTCTAATTCAATTGTAATTCTAATTCTAATTCCATGCTATTCTACTTTTGGGCCTCTTGATTCCTCCCTTAAGGCAGAAAGGTGCCATATGATGCACCAGGTAGAAGTGGATCTTGTCCAGCCATAGACCTGAGCTGTGCAGAACCATCACTGTGTGTGTCACCACCAGCAATCCCACTCCAGCGTCTCAGGTTTGATGACCAAATGGACTCTTTCCTCTCACAGACAGCACTGTGTAATATTGTTAATTACCTGTTTCGACAGCAGCTCTTTGCAGAGCGTGTACAGAGTGATGAACTTTCTTGCCAGGAGCCTGGCATCGATAAACCCCTCTGCCACAAGCATGATTTCGCAGATCAGTTCAAAATCAGGGACCACCATAGCACAGGGTCTAGAGAGGAGCAGCTGCAGTTGTCAGGGCTGCTAACCACGCCTTACCCTCCCACAGCTCCCAAGGTTTGCCCCCAAGTTTCCCGTGTAACAAACAGTCAGTTGCTGCAGTTACACTTGCTGGGGTCTCCTGCCCAGACTCCTCCTCCAAGCAGGCTCATGTCCCCCAGACTGGGGCACACCAGCCTTTCTGCAGTCACAGGTTGAGTTTCATCAAGGACAGGGGTCCCACAGCATCTCTGTGCCTCCCCTTCCAGTGCTTCACCACCTTTCTGTCAACTCTCGATTGGATTTTTAGTTGAGGGTGGCAACCCACCCCAGCATCCTCTCCCCTTGCAGAGCAGCACAGCTCACCCTGCCTGGCCGCCTCTGGGGAGTGACAGGATTGTCCCACGGTGCCGAGGGCTCCCTCACACCAGGGCCACCACCCCTGGCTGAGCTCACACTCTGCATGTGGCACGTGAGTGCCAGCACCGAGGAGTGCTGCAGTGCTGCAGCGGCACCCACCCACCTGAACAGAGCTTTCAGATTCTCAGGCAGCTCCGTGCGCCCGGCGTAACCGGGGTTCATGGTGATGAACAGCCCCACCGACGGCACCAGGGCGATGGTCTCCCCAAGGAAGTTGAATGTTTTCTTCTTGGCACGGATTGCATCTTGAATACATTTTACCTGCCAGGTGAGCAGAGGTGTTGGTGCTGGCAGTTCCCAGCTCCCTGCCCGGTGCTCTGCCTGGCCCTGACTGCTCCCCAAGGTGAGCCTGAGGGTCTGGCTGTGCCAGGAATAATACTGAGATCTTGCTGAAGCCACAGCAGCAGGAGAGCTGGCCTTAAACCAGCTCCTTCCTAATCACCCCAACTCCCTGTCCCAGGTGATGGCAGAGCTGGGGGGTGACGGGTCACCAGGATGGGACAGAGCTGGGCTGTGAGGTTTAACTGTGCCCACATCCCCTGCACTGCTGTCCTTCCATCCCCACCCCGTGTCCAAACAGGACATAGCGGAGAGAACAGTGGCAAACACTCCTGCCAGTCAGTTTTCACTGGGGCAGCATCCAGGACATGAGCTGGGAAGTCTCTTTGGCACCCAGTGCCACTGGGCTGTGGGGACAGCGCGCACCTGCACCGCAATGACAGACAGGACCTCCACCAGAATGCGATTGAACTCGTCGAAGCAGCCCCAGGCTCCTGTCTGGGAAAGTCCTTTGTAGATGTTCCCACAGGACTGGAGAGAAACAGAGCAGTGTGACAGGGCTCAGGCACTGCAGTCCCTCACGGCTGCTGCAATGGGGGATGTGGGGACAAAACTCGAGCGCTGAGAGCTGCTCGTGCCTTACGGATTGCGCTCTTCCCTAGAGAAATTCCCCGCAGGGATAAAGCCCCCCTGCCGAGGCTCCCCTGGGCTCCCATAGACCCCAAACCAGGGTCCTCTTGTCTTGGACCCCCATGGTTCTCACCTTGGTGCCACCATCCTGTTGCCCCGTGCCCTACCCTGTAGTCCATCTGCTCGGAGCAGTTGAACACGTAGACCATGATCCCCACGGCCCGGCCCAGGTCCTTGGTGGTCTCCGTTTTCCCGGTGCCCGCAGGGCCGGCGGGGGCCCCCCCCATGTAGAGGTGAAGGGACTGTGTCAGGGTGATGTAGCACCTGCGGAGCGAGCCCTGGGCTGAGCGGGGCGGCACGGCCACCGCGCCGGGGCGGCGGGAGGAGCCGAGCCCTAACCTGTCCGTCAGGGGGGGGATGACCAGCCGGGGGGGGTTCCCCAGGTACTCGTAGGCGTACAGGAGCTGAGCGTCGCAGATGTTGGCGAAGCAGTGCTTCTCCTCGTCATCCCAGCGGTGCCGGAGCTGCGACTGCCAGGCAAATGCCTGGGAGGTCTCCACCTGCGGAGCAGCGGGCTGTGGAGGGCAGGGGGGCAGAGGCACTGCCCACCCCGGCCCGCAGGGACAGCGGCACACCCGTGCCTTGGCACCGTTCGCCACCTCCCAGCACAAGGAGAGTGTGCAAAGGGGTCCCGGGGCTCCTCACGGCCCGGCCCAGTCCACACCCACCAACAGAGGTGCCCAGCCCGACAGTGATAGAATGACAGGAAATCTGTGCTCCAAAGTTCTGAGACATGGTGCAGCAAAAATTCCCTCTGGTACCAAATACCTTTGTTTGGATCATTTTGGCCACAACGTCCCTTGCATGGACATCAATAGTACAGATCGTCATGATCTTCATTCTGTCTCCTGCACTCAGGTTCCCAAGGAGCAGGGAAATCAAGGCATTCAGCCGAGCAATCTGGGGAAGGACAGAAATAACGGACATAGAGATGATGCCCTCGTTTGCCCGCCTCCCGGTGACCCCTGGCCTGGCAGAGAGGCTCGGCTCGGCTCCAGGTCAGGTGTAATGATGCCAACCTGCTTTTTGTTATAATCCTTCAGGGCATTCTCATAACCTTTCTCCAGACTCGCAAAGGCAACACCAACCTCTGAGGTCCAGGCGATCTGGGTGCCCGTGAGAGCGATCTGCAGCAAACCACGGGGACAACACGGCCATGAAGAGGAACCTGCTGTGGCTCGGGGTGGGTGCCTGTGCCTGCCGGGGCTCTCCGGCTCCTCCTCCTGTCCCTCTCAGGGCCGGCTCAGCCTGGCCCGGTGCAGCAGCACCCACCTGTGCTGGGTAGTCAAACACCCACTGCTCCCGTGGCTTGTCCTCGTAGGTGCCCAGGGCCCGGGGCATGAGGTTCCGCAGCGTCGAGCGCATGCGGGCCAGCAGCCGGTTCAGCCAAACCTCCACCTGAGGGTCACATCCAGCACAGCTGGGCCGGCTGCTCCCAGCCCGCTCAGGCTGCACAAACCTCTCCCTGCACATCGCAGTACGCCACAGGAGAGAGTCTGCTGCTGGTCCCGCAGGGCACAGCCCAGGGGATGTGGTGAGGGGTGGCCTGAGGGCACCCAGCCGAGGGGTAACCACCCTGCAGCCCTCGAGGGACTGTGAGGCTGAGCAGGTTCACATGACCGTGCTGCTCTGTACCTGCAATGCAGGTGCCATTTCTGGGGTTTTTGGCCAAAAATCTTTGTAATTACATTTTTATACTCCTGCCAGGCTGTTAGAGCACGACCAGCAAAAGGCTCATCCCCATCCTCAACCTGCCCCCCGCCTCAGTCTGCAGAGTCTGCACGAAGCTCAGCTGACCTGGCCAGACAGGTCACAGTCTGCATCGAAGGGCACGTACTCCCCGTCCCGGCTGAACATCCCACGGGCCGCCTTCTGGGGCTTGTTGTCTTTGTCCTGCAGGAACTCCAGCTTGGCCAAACTGTCAAACAGCTTTGTCAGGTGCCGGGACACCTGAGGGCAGAGGCACAGCCACTGTCAGGACCCCCGTCACGTGTGGAGGTGTGATCAGCAATTGGATCTACCCCTGGGTGCTTCCTGGGCACTGCGCCCCCAGGAAGGGGGATCAGGGATGGTGTTCTGCCCATAAGAGTGAAAAATGTTATAAAATTGCTCAAAGTACAGGGAAATGGCACAGGACTCATCCCCATGCTCGCACACAGCCTATACCTCAAGGGGCTCGGTCCCCTTTGATAAAATATCCAGTAGGTCTGCAGAGGAAACAAAATAGAATCGGGGAAAAGCCAGTCTTTTGGTCTCAAGGTATTCAGCCAAGGCCTTCTCACAGACCGCCAGCCTGGCAGAAAACAGAGAAACCTGCCATTAACCCCCATACTGCAGTTCTACTCTTTGCTCAGTCCTTGTCTTGCTGATGCTTTGGGGGAACCACCCTCTTCCTTCGGCCTCCCAAACGCTTCACCAGGATGACTCGGTCCTTACCTGTCCTGCAGCGCTTCCAGCCGGGTGTGCAGCCCGGGCTTGTTGGTGCATTCAACCACGTTGGGAGTTTGTACTGCATCAGCCATTAGTTCCTGAAGAGGAAAAACACTTCAGCCAACCCAAACTGGCAGAGAGCTGCAGGGAAAAGGACAGGGGGAATGGGCTTCGCACTCGGAAATCCTCGTCAATGGTATCAAATTTCTTCGACTCCTCTGGCAGTTGACTGCGTGTGTCTTCAGATGCTATGAAGATTGTTTCCAGGTGACTCCACTTCCTCTGTACCTCAAACCAGGTGTTGATAACAGTGTCAGTGGTTGACAGCTTCTGCTGCCAGTCCTGTGCCCTCTGAAGGAAGAAGGCTCGGTACTTGGAGGCCAACACGTTCTGCAGCTGCATTTGGTTGTCCTCCAGCGTCTCAATGAGCACCTCATCCATCTTGAGCAGTGGGAGCTGGGTCCTGCTGTGGGGCTCATACTCAAACTCCATTGCTGCCCAAGTCATGTCCAGGGCATTCAGCACCTGCAGTTGGAGCACGAGGATGAGCTGGATGCCGTGGTGCAGGGCCCAGCCCCGCTGGGGGAGCAGGAGGACAGCGGGGCATCTGCTCCAGGCGTGGGCTCCACAAGCTCTGTGTGCTCCCTGTGGACTCCAGCCCCAGGAGTGGAGCACAAACCCTTGGCAGACACAGAGTCACGTTGGCACAGGGGTCTCAGCAAAGCAGGGGAGGAGCTGAGCCTCATTTACCTTCTCCATCCCAGCCTCCTTTGATGCTTTGTCCACAATGCCACGAACCTCCTCCTCAAACTTGTGTAGGTTCAGCTGCAGCAGGTCCGCGAGCGTGGTTTTCTCAGACATGGTGAATTCCACCTGCAGCAGAACCAGCGTGGTTGGGCCATGGGCTCCCCTCCACAGAGAGGCAGTCCAGCAGCTCATTAACGCCCACAATCAGAGACTCTACACAAAAATTTGCATGTGGCCAGATTTAAACCTAATGGCACCCTCCCCTTGCTGGGTGTGGATCTTGGGAGCCTCCTGGGCCAGGGATGGGCAGGAGGACTCGGGAGCACCTTGGTTGTCTGCACAAGCTCCTTCCAGTGGCGGTCCCTGATGGCTGGGTTCTGCAGCTCGCTCACGGCCCGCAGGGATGTTATCATGTTCTTCATGCTGCTGTCCAGCCCTGTGAAGGCGTCCCAGCTCTTCACCTTCTTATCCAAACTCCGGATGTCTTTAGCGAATTTCTTGCACTCAATATCCATATCCTCAACATTAAGCTCTGACCACTTGGTTGTCTTCCAGGAGGCGATGTTCAAGTTCACCTGGACCCAGGATACATTTTCACAACATGTGATTAGCAGAAGCATTCCTGCCAGGGAAGAGGAGCAGCATACCCTGCACACCCTGTGTGCCCACTGGGCCCCCTACTCATGCACATGCCGTGCAGACCTGCTCTAAGTGTAACAACCTGCCCCATGTCTCATCCTCCCTCTGATGGCAATGAGCTCTCTGAGAAGCTGCAACAGCTCTGCACCTTTGGCTGGCAATGCCCAGCTGGTACCAGGTGCCTGTGCCAGGTACCTGCACCAGGTGCCCGTGCTAGATGCCCATGCCAGCCAAGAGCAGCCTGCTGCCCAGCCCTTGCCTGGAAGCAGCGTTGGGCACTGTGCCCTGGCTCCCAGACCACAGCACATACCAGGGTGACCATGTCCCAGAGCTCCTTCAGCAGGCGCAGCTCCTTGCGACACCTTTTAAGCTGTTTGTACTCTGGGACCGACACCTCGAACAGCGCAGCTGAGGTGGCCAGGGCTGCCATTTCCTTCTCCAAGGCCAGGATGCTCTTATGTTGCTGGATGGAGGAAAGGAAAAGGTGTCAGCCAGGGACATGTCTCTATTCCAGCAGGGGCTCCATCCCTGCTGCAGGGCCAGACCCTTGCTGTCAGCCTGGGAGCTGGAGCCAGGCCGGGAGTGGCTGCCCCTCCCCAGCATCCAGCGTCAGGGGTGGCCAGGCAGTGCCAGCGGGGACAGCAGTGGCCCTGGTGTCCTCCCCTTCCTTACCCTGTTGAGTGACTTGTAGGGGTCTGGGCTTGTGTACGAGAAAGGAGCTTTTCCCTGGAAACTCTCCCGGAAGGCGAGCTGCTGGACCTGTGTGGGAGGATGGGGCTGACGGGGGCAGCCAGGATCCGGCAGCTGGGAAGAGCAGCAGTCTTCCCAAAGCTGCCGAGGAGCTGCCTCGCTGCCCGCAGCCCCCGGGGCGGCACCTCGAAGTCCTGGCACTTGTCGCGGAGGATGGCGGCCTCGGCGGCTTGCAGGGGTGCCGCGTTTTCTGCCACGCGCAGGCACAGCCTCTTGTTGTTCTCCCAGAGCTCGGGCAGGTTCTGCAGCGGACACCAGGGGGGGTCACCAGCCCGGCCCCAGCAAGCTCCAGCCCGTGCCCAGCCCGCCGCACCCTCAGCAGCCTGCCTGGAGCAGCAGGAGGATCTCCTCCGGCATCTGGTCCCCGTAAGTCTTGAGCAGCGTCACTGTCTCCTTCAGGGGCTCAAACATGACGTCAGTCGCCTCCTGCCTCTCCCTGACCCTCGCCAGGTGTCCCATCACTGCCACCAGTCCTTCGTAGTCTCCCTCCTCCAGAGGTTTACTCAAGCCGGCAGTGGACTCTTTGATGAAATCCTCCAATTCCTGGAGACTGAGAGGACAGTGGTGCTCACCAGGTGTCCCTGGGGCTTGGGACTCACTCATCAGGGCATGACCCCCAGAAACTCACCCCTGAAGGTGCCTGGAACCTTCACCTGGAGCCTGCACTTGCAGGGCTGTCTCCCCAGGCCAGCCCTGCCCCGGCACACAGTGGTGCCTGTGCCACAGCTTAGCCGGGCTTCAGTCCCTGGGAGCGCCCTGTCCCCGCGCCAGGGCTGAGCTGGCCTTACCTGCTGGTGACGTGGTGGGTCAGGTACTGCCGCAGCACCAGGCTCTGGCCCTTGATGGCAGCCAGCAGCGCCTTCTTGAAGGGGCGGCAGTCACTCTGCAGCCACCCCCCAAACACCCTGGTTTCCTCAATGTCCGACAGCTCCTCATGCAGTGCCTCGAGTGAGTCGATCTGGGGACAAGAACGGGTCACGGTCTGTGGCTGGCACCTCTCTGGGCACCCAGTGTCCTCTAGGGCACCCCAAGCACCCAGCACGTCTCAAGGCACCCATCCCACACCTCCTGTTGAAAGAGCTCCAGGGGCGGTATCCCAGGTGCCAAGGGCTTGCCTGGCAGTGGCTCTGCCTCCCCCTCTTCAGGGGCACTGCTCGAGCTGAGGAAGTGCTGCAGGAACTCCTCAGGGCTCTCCTGCCACAGGTGGGAGTGCTCCTCAAAGCTGGCACTGAATTCTTCACCTTCCGCCATGGTGCTGACCACCAGCGACATCAGCTGCTCCTGCATCCTCAGGATATCCACCTGCTCCTCCAGCTCGCTCTGAAGGGACAGGCAGAGCTCGGGGACTGCCTGGGGACACCGGCCACCCTCACCCACTTCCTGCTGAGCCGGGAGCTGCCGCCTGTGAAGAGCTCACCTTGTAACTGACCGCCTTCTCCAGCAGCCGTGGCATGGAGGCTGCCACCGCCTCCATGTCCCCGAGCAGCCCCTCCATCAGCACCAGGAAGCTGTCACCACTCCCGGCCTCCAGCGAGGGCTGGTACTGCACCCGGCCCTCGGACAGCTCCATGCGCACCTCGAACAGCGGCGACACCTGCGCCTGAAACGGGGCAGTGCCCGGCCTGGGCTCCACGTCCCACAGCCCCGCAGCCCTGCCAGCTGCAGGGACCGCGGGGACGGTCACCTTTGGCCACAGTGGGCGGTGGGACGCCCCGAGCCCAGCACAGGGACACCCACTGCCAGGGCACCGGGACCTACCTCAGGGTCCATGTTGGTGAGCAGCAGCTGCAGGGATTTGTGAACGAGTCTGCAGAGCCCATCCAACACGATCCTGTCTAAGTATCGCACGTAGTCCAGCCATATCCATGAGGACAAGTCAGCCTTAAACAGATCTGCGTTCTCCTGCCATGAGAAAACCAGCCAGTGTTTGTCAGTGAACACCCAGCAAAGGCTCCTGACATGGCTTCAAGCCCTTCCTCATGTCCCTGCGAGCCATCCAATGCTCCAGGGCCATGTCTCACCTTCATCATCCCCTGGATCTTCTCGCCTGTGCTCTCGATGACAGCACGGCGCTGAGCTAAGGCATTTTCTTTCCCATCGAGGTCCAGGAGCGCGGTTTCCTTGTTGTCCTTTCTTCCAAACAAGGGAGTGGCTGAACAGTCCTGCAGGGAGAGAGAATGGAGCTGCTCTGCTGAGCCAGGGAAAGGACAGTCCCAGCTAGATGTGTCTCAGAAAGGTGCTTGTGAAGGGCCAGCAAACATTACCTCCATCAGCTGGGTGATGTTCCTCAGGTTCAGCTTCGCTCTCTGGACCCGTCTCTGCAGGTCATGCAGGGTCCCCCTCATCTCCTGGATGTATTCCATGACACCTGGGAGGGAAATGGGCACATGAGCACGTTGTGAAGACACTCCCAGGGCAGTGGGAGGTCAGTTGGTCTGGGGCACCAGGGACCCCCAAAGCGTACAAGGATGATGCCCAGCCTTGGATGGCCAAGGTGGGGGTTTGTACCTTCATGGCTCCAGAAGAGAGTCCGCTCAGCACTGGCCAGACGGGCATCTGCGGCCTCCAGCTCCCCTGCCAGCAGCGGCTGCTCCACTGGCATCAGCAGCTTCTTCACCTGAGCCAACACACCCACAGGTGAGTGCTGCCTCCCCTGAGCCGACACGTCCCCGCTGAGCACTGAGGAACAGGCTCCCCACCCCACCACCACAGCGGTGGGCAGCAGGAGGTGGACAGCAGCAGCCACAGCTTGGCTTAGCCGCGGGATGGGCAGGGACCTGAGGTGCTGTGCCTGTGGTACCCAAACCCCCCCAGCCCCTTTCAGCCTGGAAAAGCAGCTGGGTTGTCTCCCCTTCAGAACCTGCCTCATTGTACCAGCCCACGATGAGCGCCAAGTTGTCCCCTATCGTTTGAAAAGTCTCGTTTTGGGCAAAGAGGCTCTCAGCATTGCTTGGGATGTCCGGCTGCTGCAGGATGTGCAGGTACTTCACCTCCCGCAGGACGGCAGAGAGCTGCGAGACAGCACAGCCGGGGAGGGCTGGTGAGCAGCGCCCGCCGCAGCCCCGGCACCGAGGGGCGGCTGCTGCTGCTGCTGCTGCTGCTGCTGCTGCTGCTGCTGCTGCTGCTGCTGCTGCCCATGCAGCACCCACCTCCCTGCTGAAGTTCACGCTGAGGAGGTCGGACTCGGGGTCCCTCCGGAGCAGGGGCTGCTCCAGGCTGAAGTGGCAGTCCTGGCCGGGTCCGCTTGCCCATTCCTCGTAGATCCTCTTGCTGTAACCTTGCAGCAGCCCCATCATTTCCTCGTACTTGCCGGACACCACCTCAGCCTCGGCACCCAGCATGGCTCTGTCAGAGCCACAATAAAGCTGCTGCAGCAGGACATGGGAGGGGACCCGCTCCGGGCTGGCTCCCGCCCCCTGCTGCCCTGTGTCCCCGTGGGATGACAGGGGACCTGCACCTACGGGTGGTTCATGGCCAACAAGTCCTTGTGTGGCCCCTCCAGCCGCTGCTGCAGCTCCAGAGACCACTTCAGCTGCCTGGCCACCGGTGGCATGTTCTTGTGGATGGCCGGGGCCCCCCCGGGGGGTGGGGGGGACACGAACCGGGTGTCATACAGCGTCTTCACGCTCTCCAGTTCGGCCTCAAACATTCCCAGCAGGGCCAAGTAGCAGGGGGAAGCCGCAGCCCTGATCAGGGGTCGCTCCAGCACGGAGGCAAACATGTGCACCAGCTGCAGGGGAGAGAGGCAGGCAGTGGTTCCCGCACCCTGGAGCAGCCCCAGGCCGGGCGAGACGCCCAGTTCCTGTGGGAGCTGCGTGCCAGGCTGCTGAGCTGGGGCACGGGTACCTTCACAGCAGCTGGCAGGCGGTTACAGTCATCAAAGCCCTGGCAGAAGATGGCAGCCAGCTGCTTGTTTGCATCCTCAACCCTCTTCTGGAACTCTGCAAACTCTCTGTTCCATTCCTGCCATTGAGAGCAAAAGGGTCTAAAGTGGCATGGCCCCTGTACCTTCTTCCCAAATCCTTCAGGCAGGATTTGCTGAACCCAGAGGGTCCAGAGCCCCCTGATCTGCTCCAGAGCCAGCCCTGTGCTGCTGTGGGACAGTCCCATGTGTCCCTCTGCAGCATCTTCTCACAAGAGATTTTCTTTTCACTTAGCCAATGTTAACACCTCCATTCCAGCATCCATTACATTTCCACTCCAGCATCTGCTCACCTCCTCATCGGGATCCAAGGGATCATATCTGCAGTCGGCAAAAGCTTTGGTGGCTTCACAGATCTCCTCAGAGATCTGCAACACCCAAGCCCCAAGGAAGTTTCCTCGCACTCCTCCCAGCACCGTCTTCTCCAGCTTCAGAAAGTCGATGGCTGCCTGGAACAGCTCCTGGCAAGCACAAACCCCTTTTACCCGGCTGCCCCTGTCCCAGGCTGCAGGTGCAGGAGCTGCAGCACCGGTGCAGGAGCTGCAGCACAGCACAGGGCTGCGTCCTGCCAGCTCAGCAGTCCTGAGGAGCATCCCCACAGGGGTGCCTGGCCTGGCTGGGCTGTGCCCATCCTGCCATGGGGGCTCAGGGCTGGGGGGCAAACTGTACTGGGAATGGTGCCACTGAACTCCCAGGCATGTCCCACGGGGGCAGCGGTCCCAGCCCAGGCTGCAGCTGAGTTCCCCCTGTGCCACTCCCACCCCAACATCCCCAGGGCAGGGAAGGCCTGAGGCTGGCACTGTGCCCTGAAATGCTGTGCTGTCACCTTGATGGTCTCGAGCCTGTGCAAGAAGGTGTCCATCCTCCCAAAGATCTGTGTGGGGGGAAACTCCCAGAGGTGTGGCTGCTCCTGGGAGGGGAGAGGGGCTGTCAGCCTGGTGCTGGAGTGCAGGGGGTCAGATGTTCCTGCACCATCCCTGCACCCACCGGGAACAATGTGGGCATTAGGTCAGAGCAGTAAGTGCTGTAGGACTGGAAGAACTTCTCTGTGGTGGAGATGGCCATGTTGAGTCCCACCAGGGTGTCCTGGGGTTCCCCTTGCAGCCCCTTCAGCAGGTCCTCCGGGTTCAGGAATTTATAGGTCTGGGACAGACACAGGCAGGGGCCATTGTCAGGAGGACGTGGAGGCTCCTCCTGCCCCTTTCACCCCCACAGACTTGCTGGTGGTTGCCTTCAGCCCGTGCCTGCCCCAGACTCTCCCCAGCCCTATGGGGGCTCTGCTGTTCCCTTGTCTGGGGTATCTCTGCATCACCATGAGTGGACTCTCCACATCTGCTGCAGAGAGACAACTGGAGGGGACAGGGGTGTGTGAGTGCTGGCCCTGGGGCCGTACCAGGCTGATGAAGAAGTTGCAGACCTCCTGCAGGACACGGGCTATGTGGGCAGGCGAGTGGTAGTGCGCGCAGTGGGCCCGCAGCAGGCAGACGGTGCAGAGCACCTTGGACACCAAGGGCTGCACCTGCGGGGGCAGAGCCTCGTCAGTGGCTGTGGCAGAGCCAGGGGGATGTGTCCTCCTGAAGCCTCTGGGGCTCTGCCACCGCACAGATGAGGCCACCCGGCTGTGCCTGGTTATTTTGCCATAAATCACTTACCTGGGAGTAATCTGCTTGCTCCATCTCCTCCAGCAGCGCCTGCAGCGGTGTCAGGTGGAGGCTGACATCATTGGCTTCCTCCAGACCTAGGACATGGAGAAGGTCTGTGTTGGGATGAGGACACCTTATTGGAGGCAGCCACCACCATCTCATGGGACCTCACCACCACTGACGGCCCTGAACATGTTCTGCAACGATGGCCAGTAGCAGCTGTCAGCCTTCTCCAGTGTCTTGGCCAGCATCGTCACTTGGGGTGAGAGCAGCTGGCAGGGAACAGGCGTCAGGATCAGCATGGGCGGCTCAGCATGGGGGCTCAGCGTGAGGACAGGTGGCCACCACGGGTCACACAGTACCTGCTCATTGATGCACTCCAAGTTGGCCATCCTGTTCTGCCAGAAATCAAACTCGACTTTGGGCAGGGGGTGCAGCCCCTCCAGCAGTTGCTGCGCTGGGTCCTGGCTAAAGATATCTTCAACCTGCTGGAACCACTCGATGACGACGGTTTCGATGGAGTGCAGCACTGTACCATCTATGGGCCCCACCAGGCTGAAAGGCAGATGGGTTACACCCCCTGGGAGCCCTGAACTGCCCCAGGGGAACACAAGCAGCCCTAGGGAAGCCTGGCACACCTGCTTGTGGCCATGTCTGCCAGTGCAGATGCCTGGCATGAACCCCTCCAGCATCGTCAGCTGCAGGGGATGGCTGTGCCCAGGGCTGTGCAGGGACCCAGCCAGTGTCCCAGCTCCCGTCCCTCCCCGAGTCATTTATGCTGTTCTGGGCCCCTGCCAGGCTCTTCTGGCACCAAGTGGTGCCAGCAGCACTCACCAGTCCAGGGTGGCGCCGGAGTCATCCCAGCTGACCAGGTGCTCGGGCAGGGGGAGCAGTGGCTTTCCCTGTATCTTCCCAGTCATCATGAACATCTTGTTCTGCAGCTGGTGAGTCTTTCGCTCGATGTCCTCCACCACAATCCTGGGCCAGCCCAGCCCCTCATCGTGGCTCAGGAGCAGAGGGGACACAACCTGCGAGACAGGGCGAGGTCAGGCACTTGGTCATGACCTCCTGTGCACAGGGCAGTGGGCATCCCAGTGTTCCCTCTCGCTGCCCACTGAAGCACAGTCTCAGCACAGTCATGGCTCTGTTGGCCACAGATGGGTTCTGCTAATATTTATCTCATCAGTGTGACCAAAAGGCCCCTTGCTCTGGCTTTCCAGCTCTCATGGCCTGGGAAATGCTGGAAGTGGCACAGTGAATGCATCTAGCTGAGTTAGGGGCTGGCACACAGGCAGAAGCCCCCAGCAGTGAGGGGGACTAGTGGGGGTTCCTGGAGCTGATGCAGCTTTTGGGTGCTCTGGACTGGCAGCAGGAATATTTATGGGCAATTTGACAGAAATCCACTTAGATATTTCCCAGATGCAGGGTAGAGGTAAGTGGGCATTATTATGAGTTTCTAAAATTGCAGGGAGGAAGTGATGCAGCTGGGGCCAGAAGAAAGCCAGGTTGGTGACCTTCACTCAGCTCTTGTCCTTGTGGGGCTTGTTCAACATAGGATAGGACCCACTGCAAGATCAGGGCAAGGGCCTGGGACAAGTTTTCTTCAGTGAATTTTAGTTTATTTTGGAGCCCACCAGGAAATTTGGCTAGAGCAGCCCACAGTAGGGGTGCCAGTGCAGCAGTGTACCCAGGGAGCTCAGCTCACCCTGCTCGCCCCAAGCCTGTGCCTGCATGGGCAACCCACCTCCTGCAGCACGGTGATGAGCTGCTCCACGGGTGAGGGGCCCATGTCTCCCACCAGCAGAGCACTCCGACAGTTCTCCCCGGTGACGTTCTCCCCCTTCTTCTTCACACAGTAGATTCCCTTGCCCTTCAGGGCAGGTGGGAAGCAGGTAGTGGGCAGGGGCTGCCCAGCAGGGTTCAGCCCCACCACCAGCTCCAGCATTTCTGGCTGCTTGAAGAACTTGTCCAGCATGACTGAAGTCTCCTCGCTGGCCACAAACTTGCTCCACTTGTCCGGCCGCACACGCAGCAGCGCCGTGGCCAAGCTCTCGAGGAGGTCCAACCGCTCGTCCTGGGGGGCTGCCATCGTGCCAGCACCGTGCAGCTCCCCAGCCCCTGGGATGGTCCAGTGGGCAAAACCCCGCTCAGCCAGGGGCTGTGCTGACCCCACGCCCTGACCTGACACTGCCCATCCCACCCCTCCACTGCCCTCAGCCTTCCCTCTGTACAGGCAGTCAGGGGAAACTGCCAGTCCCATCCCTGCCTGGTCCCAGCGGCCCCAAGCCTACCTCATCCCTGCCTGGCCCATCACCACCCGGCCCTGTTACCCCCTGACCAGCTCCATCCCTGCCTGGCCCATTTCCACCCGGCCCTACTGCCCCCTGACCTGCTCCATCCCTGCCTGGCCCTGTCGCTGCCCTGGCTCACCCCAATCTTACCTGGCTCTACTGCTTCTCTGTCACACTCCTCAACTCTCCAACAGCCTCCAGGCACTGTCTGCACCCCACCTGACACTATCAGCAGTTCAACTGACAGTCTGTGCCCCAACTGACCCTGGCACCAGCCCAACGGGCACCAGCACCAGCCCAACGGCAGGGCTGCCCTTCCCCCTCCACAGCCCACACTGTCCTCCCTCCCTGTCTGCCCACCCTGGCCAGACTCGGGCTGCAGTGCCAAAGGCTGCCCCACCCGAGGCACAGGACGGGCAGGGACTGCAGCAGGGAATGCTCCGGTAGATCCCCCATGGCACAAGCCTGTATGACTGGGCAACCCCCCTCCAGCCCTGATGGCACCAACGCAGCTGGCACAGGCTTGGTGCTCCCAGCTTGCCCTCGGCCCCAGCCTGGCTTTGATCCCATTCACAGCTGGCAGCAGCTGGGTATGAATGGCCCAGCCCCGCTGCAGATCACGGTACACAGGGGTACCCCACACCCCACTGTCCCAGGCCCCCACAGTGCAGTGCATGCACTGCAGTGGGTAACCATGCCCCTGCCCAGCCAAGCTTGGTGCCCTCAGCAGGATGCAGGACCAAGAGCTGTCCCAGCCTGGAACAGCCACCCTGTGTTCTGCACTGAGGTACCCCAGGCACTGTCCTGGTGGCCAGGGGCAGCTGGTGAAGGCACAAGGCTCACAAACACCCCCAGCACATCAAGACCTCAGACTGGGAGGAGCAGGGGCCCAGTCCAAGGCTGGGCACAGGGCAAGGGCTGACAGTGGCAGGGGATTCCTGCCCACCCCAGGCTGCACAGAGCACAGGAGGCCAAGAGAAGCGTGGTGCAAGTATTTATTTGTTGCTGACCTTCAGCACTAGTTTACAAGGCCATGGCAAATTAAAAAAAAAAAAAAAAAAAAAGAGGTTAGAATAAAAAATCCTGCCCCACTCCTGTGAGGCCTTTGCACTGAACCACCCACATACAAAATAATCTACAAGGAGAAAACTATACAGGAGTATTTACACCTCTGATAAATAAACTAATACTGATCCAGGCGCCTCCAGACCGTGCATGGGGACGGGGACAGGACAAGACACAGGCGAGTGTGAGGCAGAGATCCCCACCAGCAGCCATCCCAAGGGCAGGCTCCACCCTGGCACGAGGGCCATGACACAAGGACGTGCTGGGGCAATGCCACCCAGTGCTGCCACATCCAAGCCACAACTCCCACAGCTGGGTGAGGGCACATCTCTGCCCTGCGTGGCACCACTGCTCATCAACAGCCCCTGCCCTGTGTCCCTCCTGTGTCTGTGAGGACCATTCCAGTGCAGGGGGTGGCTGGGAGGGTCCAAGGCAGCAGCGTGGGGACGCCTAGGACAGAGCCAGGCCCGCTATAACGAGGGCCAGGAGCTGTATGTCTGCAGGGCCCCCCTGGGGCTGACACCCCGCACCTGTGGCACCCCAAAACCGCCAGCTGCTCGCCTCCTGACGGGACACCCCAAGAGCGTCTGAACACGGCTGCTGCGGGGCCCCAGTGCCATGTGGCCACAGGCTTCCTGGGGGTCAGAGGCAGGGAGGGTGCCCGTGGTGCTGAGGCCAGGGCTCCCAGGGGTGCACAGGGGTGCTGTGTTCCAGCTTGAGCCTGTGAAGACGCTGTCTAGCGACGAGGCAGTGATGGGGGGCCAGAGTCACTGAAATTCCCTCCCCCCACCGTAAAGAAATGGCTGAGCTGAGCTGGGCCCTGGGCCTCGAGGGCCAGCCTGCAGCATGGCCCCCACCCCACATGCTCCCATGAGGGGGGAACAGTTGGGCTGCTACAGGGGCACGCTGGCCTCACAGGGCCAGTCTGGCTGCTAGTGCCTCTTGGTGGAGGAGACCTTCTTCTTCCTGGCAGCCAGCATCTCGTAGAAGGGGTCCCGGCTGATGGCTGCCCTGGCAGGGGAACAAGGGCTGGGTCAGGCCAAACTGCTGCAGTGATGGGTGCAACCTGCCTGGCCTGGCCTTGGCAGGTCCCTTTAGGTCCCTGGGGAAGTTTCCTTCCCCCATCCTTGCAGGATGCCCTGGGAAGCACTGTCCCTTTTGAGGACAACAGGCAGGTCCCTGCTGTGCCCCTGCCCAGCGTCACACCCCCACGTGCTCCTCCAAGCACTCACTTGATGCACTTGATCCACTCCTCCTTCTCCTCAGGTGTGGGGGCAGAGATGCGATACACGGTGTGGTTCCCCTCCACCACACGCCCATCTGCCTCTGTCTTGCAGGCCTTGATCACCTGGTCCTTGTTGTCAGGGATGTAGAGCTCAAAGCAGTTCTGGGAGGGAGAGACCACTCAGAGGCAGCCCCCAGTTCCAAAGGGGACCCCAGACTGGGAGGGAAAAAGCAGAGCCACGCACCCCTGGCACAGCCACCCCAGCAAGGCAGAGGGACAGACACACCGTGACTGTCACTCCCCGGCCCTGAATGTGCCCCTGTGGTGGCCAGCCCCAGGTCTGCACTCAGCCACTTTGATGGTGAAGGCAGTGACCACTCTGGGGCCCCCTGCCCCTCCTGGGGACATCTCAGGGTGCTGCAACACCTCCCAACTTTTCCTGCCCAAGCCAAAGCTGCCCCCAAACCCCAGAGGACACTGTCACAGCACTCACAGGCTTCTTTGAGTCCTCCACCTCACGGATGCTCAGGTTCTCCAGGGGGATGATGCCACGGGGCTCCTTATCCTGGTGTGGCCAAGCAGAGGTTTAGCTGTGGGGTGCACACCCCCAGTCCAGCCCCTTCCCTGCCCCAGCTCAGCTCACCCTGCACGCAGCCCACTCACCGTTGTGTACTCGAAGTAGTACAGGCAGTTGTCAGTCAGGATGAACCAGCGCCGCTTCCACGTCTTCACCCTGCCTCCTGGGAGCAGAGGGGACAGTCGGGCACAGCCCCGCAGAGCAGGGCCGGGCACACGGCAGCGCGGCAGCCGGGTGGGCACACAGAGGCTCCAGCAGCACGGGGCCCGGGCGGACACACAGAGCCAAGCAGAGCCAGGCAGCGGCGGGCAGCAGCAGCAGGCAGCGCACACCGCCCCGAGCCAGAGCAGGAAGCGCACGGATGAGGATGGAGCGAGGGCGGGACTGCCGGGCTGGGAGTGCTGACCGCTCCCACCCACAGACCCAGCAGAGCTGCAGGAAACTGCGGCCAGGCAGCTCCCCGGGAGGACACAGGGACTTCCTGTCCGCACTGACCATGGTCCCACTCGTCCTGGACCCCGAGCAAGGCAGGACGCGAAGCCGCGGCCGAGCTCCACCGGTGCCAGCACAGCGGGAGAAGCTGGTCCCCGGGCACAGGCCCTGCTCCCCCCCGGGCCCAGCTCCCCTCCACCGCAGCCACTGCAGCAGCGCTGAATGCGGGACGAGCACCCACCCCTGCAGGCTGGATCCGGCATGGAAACGAGAAGCCACAGTGTACACCAGGGGTCCTGCTCATCTCCTTCCCTGCCAGGAAGGCCCTGTGGCCCCTGCTCCCCTGTGCCAGCTGGCAGCCCATCCCTGTCCCTGCCCAGAGCAGTTCTGAGGGCCAGCACCAGTGCTCCCCGACACCTTGGGGTGCAGGCATTGGAGCAGTGCTGGTGCCTCATGGGGACTGCTGTGAGCCCTTAGCCCAGCACAGGGCACACACAGACAGATCCTTCCTGCTCCCATCCAGCTCCAGCCACCTGGCACGCCCTAACCACCCGTGCACAGGCTGGGGCCCCTCCCGAGGAGACCCCAAACCTGTCCCCATCCCTTGTGTCACCGGAGGCAAGAGCCGTTGGCCAGGCTGAGCTGTCTGCAGACGTGGCGATGCACAGCTGGGCGGGTGGCACGGTGCCATTGTGGCCCCGTCCTCCCCCGGGGTGGCAGAGGAGGCCGCAGGCCTCGGGGCGCCTGCGGCATCGGCAGGGCCGGCACCCCACGTCCCTGCCTGGAGGTGGAGAGGGGCTGTCCTGCAGCAGGCGAGGTCCCCGGGCGTGTGGGGTTAGCAGCAACAGCAGCAGCAATGAGACTCATCACCAGCCATTAAAAACGCAAAGGAAATGAAGCCCCAGCAGTGTGAGCAGAGCAGGGAAGAGGGGTACGTACCTCCTGGAGTTGGGGGCAAGGAAAGGAAGAGCCAAAATCATGGAAACATATAAATGAGGGAGAAAAGAAAATTAAAAAAAAAAAGGAAAAAAAAAAAAAGGAACCCCAAAGCCCCCCCCTTGCCCTGCGGGTCAGTGGGGCCGGGCTGCAGCAGGGAAGCTGTGAGGGGTTGGGCCAGCGGCAGGGCCGTGGGGGCTTGTCTGCCCTGGCTCACTGTGGCTCTGTGGGATGGGGCTTCTTGGCTGCTGGGGACAGGGCCTGGCTCCTCCACCCCATGGCTGACCAGCAGCGTCCTTCCCTGCCCCCCAAGACAGCTGGGGTCCATGGCCACTTTGCTGCCTCTCCACCACCCCACTGATGATGCCAACCTGAACCTGGGTGAGCAGGGGCCCTCTAATCAGGGACAGGAGAGCCTGGGGCTGTCCTGTGTCTCCCCACCGCAGGGCGGGGAGCAGGCAGCTCTTGCTCTCCCCTCCCAAGGGCTTGGCCATGTATCAGGAGTTCTGACCCCACCCAGAACCCTGGGGAAACACCCCACTGGACCCCGATCCTGCCAACACCCATTCCCCCTCGCTAAACCCGGGCAGAGGATTCCCCAGAGGTGCCAAGAAGAGAAGCCACAGGAGCCAGGGCGCGGAGGGCTCCGGCTGCGGAGCCGGGCGGTGCAGCAGGGATGCCATGCATGCTGCCTGCATGTGGAGCCGGGATGCAGAGGTGATAATGCTGTGGGGAGGTGAGGCAGGGGCTCGTCTGTGGTATGGAGGGGGGGACGCACGCAGCCTGGGGCAGCTCGCCGCTTGCTCCCGGGGCCCTGCTCCGACACATCCTGCTGTGGCTCGGTGACCTGAAGGGCCTCGAGGTCTCTGTGCTCTGACACCAGACCCTGGTACCAGCTCTGCACCCCAGGGGCTTGCCCAGCCTAGAGGCAGAATCCCCCAGGACACCCACCCAGCCGCTCTGCAGAGCCTCATCAGCTCTGAGTCTGCTCCTGCTGCCCAGGCAAAATGGAGGGCTGGATATACAGATGCCTCTCTCATGAACGCTGGGCCTGTCTCTGCAGCCTCCTCTCAAGATCCAGGCCAGCAGAAGTGTGGTAAGCCCAGGGGCATTGCACCCTGCTGACAGCCTGCCCTCCCTTGCTGCTGGCACTCACCGAGCTTCAGGAGCCAGCCCTCCCGGTCGGGGTTGAAGAAGGTGTGGGTGAGGTCATTGCCGTCATCCTCAGGGATTTTGAAGGGCTCATTCTTGATGCTCTCGTACAGATTCTGGCACAATGACATGGATCAGCTCTGCTTTGCCCTGGAGCCCCTTGCTGGGCCCCCTCAGGGCCAGCTTTGCAGCCTGGCCCCAGCCTGACGCTGGCCCTCACCTGGAGCAGCTCCTCAGGCAGGTCCCCCCCGTCATTGATGCCGCGGTTCATGGCGATGAATCGCTCTGCCGTGGGCTTGTCCTTCACGTTGGGATTGTGCAGGCTCGTGTTCAGCATGATGATGGCGAAGGACAGCACGTAGCAGGTGTCTGCAGGGGCAGAGGGGAAAGTCAACTGTGGGGCAGGATGCCAGGGAGACCGTCTGGGACAGGCGCTCACCTGTGGACTGGAAGACACCAGGGTTGCACTGGCAGTACCGCTGGGCAAAGGCCTCCATCATGCGGTCAATCTTCTGTGCCTCCCCTGGCAGCCGGAAGCTCCACAGGAACTGCCTGTGGACAGCGAGTTGTGCTGCTGATTTGGGGGCTCCATGGTCCCCACCACCCTCAATGGGCCACGCTCAGCTCCCAGCCCCGTACTCACCGCAGGGCCTGCACAAGGTTGAGGTCGGTGAATTCATGCAGTTCCACAAAGGCATGCAGGACTTGGATGTTGAACTCATCCCTGTGGGAACAAAGCCAGAGCACGAGGGATGCATGATCAGCAATCCTGTGACTACTAAGTGGCTCCACTGTCCCTGCTGTTCTCCAGACTCATTCATGGGGGAAAGCTGCAGCTACCCCCTGCTTGACCCCTGGTCTGGTCTGCACAAATCAGCCACTTGCAAGTGCCAGCCATGAACTGAATACCCCCAGCACCCCAGGTACCCCCAGTCAGCTGTCTTGTGAGCTCAGAGCAGCAGTGTTCCATCTCTCAGGTGGCAGGAGCCCAGAACACCCCCAGGAAACCTGAGCCCAGTGCACCTCTCGCCCAGGTAGTCGCCAATGGCTGTCTTGTTGAGGCCCTCTCCCTTGTACAGGAACTGAGCAATGTCCTCGCATGTGTTCTTCAGCAGGTCGTTCTCGATCAGGAACTGGATGCCCTGGAGGGGTGCAAGAGAGATACTTGGGGGTCTGTGGCTGCCCCTGACTGCCAGCCCCTGCCCTGGCTGCTGGCTCTGCCCAGCCCCAGGAACCTGGACTGGGAGGTGGTAGAGCCGTGCACACCCCTAGAGGCAGGTAACCAGCCCTGCTCCCCATCCCACAGTACCTTCTTGGGATCCATGTTGAACTTCTTTCTGCCCATGGCCACCTGCTTGTTCCTTTGCATGTTTTTCCTGCAAGGCATGAAGCAGCTCTGAGCACCCGGCAGGGCCCCGCTGCCTCTGCGCAGCCCCTGGGGCAGGGCACTGTGGGGAGGGTCAGCCTGGACTGAGGGGACCCAGCCCCCCATGCCGGACCCACACAGGGCAAAGCCAACACGCTGCTCGTGGCCTGGGGCTGCTCTTGGACTGCCAGGCCCCGGGACAGAGCAGAGCTGCCACACCGTGTCCTTGGGGTCACCCTGAGCAGAGGGGGTGCAGGCACAGCACCTGTCAGGTCACCCAGACACCGGGAGGCTGGAGCAAGCTGGCTGTGGCAGGGCTCAGGGGAGAGAGTGGGGCTGGCAGAAGGGGACAGTCTTCATGCCCCAGCGGGTAACTGGGAATGATGCTGGGAGTCTGCTCCCACCGGCCCTGGGAGCCCCCTAATCCTGGCTGGCACCGACTGCACCAGCTCAGAATAACACAACCCACCAGTGGCTGTGGCCAGACAGAGGAGCTGGGGCTTGCAAAAATAGACCTGGGAGCAGCAGATCAGCCTGGGATCCTGCTCCCAGGAGCTCAGAGCGCCTGGGAAAGCTGCTCACACCAGCACTTGTGGGCCAGGGCTCAGCTGCCCTCGGCTCCTGCGCAGCATAGGCAAGCCCGAGGGGGCTCCATGGTGCTGGGGACTCACCTCTCCTCTGTGGAGCCCAGGTTCTCGATCTCATTCGTCACTTCTGCTATCTCATCCTTCAGGCGCTGTGGGGAGAGGGCGCACTGAGACAAGGAGGTGCCTCCCCCAAAAACCCTCCAGCCCCCAGCCCTGGAGACAGCCCAATTTCCCCAAGAGGCCCCACAGCCCCTCCTTCCTTCCCTCCATTCTTCCCCCCACCCCCAGGCGCTGCCCAGGGGCTGACCCAGCTCAGAGGCACTGGCAGTGGGGCTGGCTGCCCCCGCTGCTAATCCCTGCAGCATTGCCACGCTCCCAGCACGCAGGAAGGAAGAGATTCGGAGGTTAACAAAATTACCCCTAATCCCTTCAGATCATGCCCAGCATATGGCAGTAATTAGCCTCTGCTGCCTTAATCAGGGACATGACTGACAGTGTCCCAGATGAGCCTCGACCTCACAGGCACTTGCCAGGGCAGTGGCCTGGCCCAGAGACATGGTCCCTGCCCGTGCCAGGCAGGGGCTGGCACAGATGGGCACAACTGCACAGCCTGGAGCTCTGCAGGGTACAGGAAAAGGCATGGCTGCTTTGGCAGGGCAGGGCCGGCTGGCTGCCACCTGGGATCACATTCCAGCTGGGACACTCTCCCTGTCCCCGGAGCCCCTTGGAGGAGCAGCTGTGGGGCAGCAGCACGAGGGATCCTGGATGGGGCTCCAGGGACCCTGCCAGTGATCCAGGCAGGGACACTGTCCCCTGCCACCCAGAGTGCTGTCTCTGGGACAGGGGGATTGTGTGGGCCCCTTGGCATCACACCTGTATGTCAGCCAGCAGCTCCTGCTTTCGGCGGCGGATGTTCTCCAGCTCCTGGCACTCCTCTGGGGTCAGGTCACTGGGCACTGAGCAGACACACGATCAGGTCAGCATGTGTGGTCCTGGGAATCAGGGCCACCAGGCTCCTGGCACAGCCTCTGCTCCCAGCCAGCAGCTGTGGGCCTGGGTGGAGGCAGGATGTGGAGGTGCTGGGTAGCAGAAAGAGCTGGGCTGGCGAGCAGTGTCCCCAGCCCCACACAGAGGCCAAGTGGCAACAATGGCATGAAAGGAATTTGAGGACCAGAGCCTCTGCTCCTTCAGACTGTGGCAGCTACCAGAGTGAGAGCCAACGTGGGCCCCTGGATCACCTCCAGCACTGCTTCTGCCAGCCCCAGCCCTGCTGCCCTCCTCAAGTCCCATTTCACTCTGCTCCACCCCAACTGGGCTGGTGTGGGTGCCCATTCCGCTCCCCATGGCTGGGCAGCTCTGCTGTGCCCTGCAGCACAGGCTCTGCCGCAGAACAGACCTGCAGGGGCTGGTTCAGTTCTGACCAGGTCAGCCCCAAACATAAACCAGCCCCTGGCCACCCTTGCAGCTCCCTCTTCAGTGGATTCTTCATTATTTTGGGGCAGAGTCTGGAGCTGGTGCACCCTCCAGACAGACCTCACCCACACACCATGACATCTACACCTTCCTGTCACCCTGGGGAGTCAGATAACCCCTCTCCAACACCATCTCTGAGGCTCAGGCTCAGGGCTGTCACACAGTCCCCCTGCTCTAGAACATTCCTAGTGCTCCTTGGCACGTGACCTCCTTGCTTCACGGTGACAAGGTATCCCATTCCTGTTCCCTCCAGTCCCCAAGGTCACCCGCTCCTTCAAAAGTGCTCCCAGTCCTCCTACCACGCTCATGTCTCCCACCTCTGCCAGTGGGTTCTGTGCATTGCACCAAGGTCACCTGCAAGGACACCAAAACATCATCCCTCTAGAGCACCGTCCCCAAGGGAGGTGGCAGCAGGATCTGCCAGCCCAGCTCTTGTGTCATCCCCACCTCCTGCCCTGGGGTGCTGGGAACAGGCGCCTGTAGAGCTGTCACCATCCTCCCCTGCCCCAAGCATTACCCCCTGACCCGCTGAGGTCCTGTGTGCTACCATGTACACAGCCACCGCTGCCACCGGCCCAGACTCACCAGTGTCCCCAGCACAGTCACTGCCCCATGCCAGGGGCAGACAGCGTGTGCCTTTGGACCAGCACTGTCCTCAAGTGTGCATCAGTTCTCCCCGCACCGCCGCAGCCTCAGTGGGAGCTCCCTGGGTGGCGGCGACCCTGCACCCCGAATCTCTGAGCTCAGCACTTCCCGGCTCTGCTCTGGGGTCTGATGAGCTTCCTCCTTCGCAACCCCTTGTTGCCAAGGCTGAGGCGCCTCGGCTTGCAACATCGTCCCTCAGACACAACGCCAACACTTCCCAATACTTTCAGTCTCCCACGTCAGGAAGCCTGAGCCAGACAAGTCGGCTCGTGGCACCAGGTTAAAAGTTACTTACAGTACCAGGGCTGTGTCGATGCATCCCAGCACCTTCCGCATGCCCCAGTGCCATTCCCACCGGCACCAGCCCCCCACTGCCAGGCCCCCAGGACGCCCAGCAAGCCCAGGCCCACAGTGGGAGGGATGAGCTGTGTCGCAACCCACTCATCAGACACAGAAACCCCCAAATCCCTGGGCTGCTGCGTGTGCCACAGGACCCTCCTGCCTAGCTGCAGGACCCTCTTGTCCAGCCGCCAGACCCCCCGGCCCAGCCGCAGGGAAAGGCAAATCCATGCCAGGGCTGGAGCTGGCCTCAGGCAAGCCCTCAGCTCTGCCCCTTCCTGCCCACCTGGGAGAGGGCAGGGGTTCCAGCCGGGGTCCCCGGATAGGCGTGGTGCAGGATGAGACTGCAGGGCAGCAGGGACGGCAGGGCTGTTCCAGAGCCCCGGAAGGTCCCTCCCCGGTGGAGGCTGAGCACTCGTGACAAGCAGCCCAGCCATGTCAGCAGCAGCCAGAGGAAGAGAAACCCCAGACGCAAGAGCTTTTCTGGGGAAGGAAGGCGGCATTAACCCTTCCCTGGCTCTGCACAGCAACTGCCCTGGAGAGCCCCAGTGAGCCTGGCCGCAGGCAGAGCAGTGCCGGGGGACGGGAAGCTGGAACAGACCCTTCCCTGGCTTCAGCCTGGCACAGAAGTCGCACAGGGTCTCACCACACTGCAGGATCCCAGCATGGTTAGGCCTCCCCACCAGCACAGGCAGCCCACAGAGCGCCGGGGGTTCCCACAGCAGGAGCCTCCCCGCGGCAGCAGAGGCCGCCAGCAGGATTTGTCCGTCTGTCTCGGGCTCTGGGCTCCCGGGGCCAGCGGCAGCCCCGAGCAGCGATCCCGGCACATGCCCCCTCCGCAGCTCGCCCAAAGCAAAGCCCCGCGGCACAGGGCCCCGCTTGCCTCGCCCCGTGTCCCTGCGCCGCCCGAGGGCAGCAGGGCTGGCGGCAGGGGAGCGGGGCACACGCGGAGCCACCGGCCACCCTCACCCGGCCCCGCGCCCCGGCCCGGCTCACCGTTGCACTCTGCCCTGAGCACCATCGTGCCAGGGCCTTGCCCCGGCCCCGCTGGCCGTGCCCGGGCTGCCAGGGGCTCTGCAGCGGTGCTGCCGTGCCGCTGCGCACACCTGCAGCCTCGGAGCTTCCGCGGTGACTCAGGGCCCCGGTACCAATGAGCTCCGGGCCTCCTGGGCGTCACCCCGGCCTCGCCAAGAGCCAGCACCGGCAACACCCTGTTCCTGCCGCCATGAGCCAGAGCCGTCAGCACCTTAACTCCTGTGCTCCCAGGGAAATGGGGCGCCAGGGCCCTGCTCCCCCTGCTTGGCTCAGGGCCGGGGGACGCGATGTGCTGGGGTCGCAGCCAGGCAGGCCCTGGGCCGGCCCAGCCCTTCCTTCCTCGGGGCCTGCCAGGACACTCGCCCCGGCACATCTTGAGCTCCCTGCGCAGCGCCGGGTCCCCTCCCTTCCCCTCCACCAGCTGGGCCCCCACACGCCAGCAGACCCCAGCCCTGCAGCTCCCCCGTCTCTGCCAGACCCCCTGTGCCACCCCTGCCAGGCTGTGCTGGCCGTGGGGACCACTGGTGCCCGCTCCCCTCCGCAGGCTCCATGGCGTCTCCCACAGCTAGCTGGGACAAGAACTGCAGTCGGGAGAAGGACTAGGAGCCATGCCAGTCCCCAGGGCATGTTGCTCCCCACTGTCTTGCCCCTTTGCTGTGGGATGTCTGTAGGGACCCACTGCTCTGTACAGGACCCCTGTGCGCCAAGGGCCGTGCTTGCAGTGGGAGCGACCCCAGCACGTCCCTGTCCATGTCAGTCTGGAGAGGCGCATCAGCTTCGGCTGCCTTGACTCAGCTAAATCCTGCTCAGCAGCACGAGATGGAGACACAGCACCCAGAATGCCAGCTACGGACTAAGGGGAGGGTGGGCTTCAGAAGCCTTGGGGTGTCCTTTGGCCCCCTGAGCTACGGCAGCAGCCAGCCCTGCTGCTGGCCCACGCTGTGCCCCACCAGAGGGGCAACAGCCCTGGAGTCAGGCAGACCATGGGGATGAGCCCCGGGTCTCTGCGTGCTGCTGCTGGTGCCGCTACCCACTGTGCCCCTTGGTGGGGTCCCGTGGGGCCCCCAGAAACATCCTGCCTGTCTCCTCATACCACATCCTGTTTTCACCACGGCCGTGTGCACACCCTGGGTTGCATCAGCCCCATCCTTCCCCACCGACAGCTGAGGTGCATCAGGAGGAGGGTTTGGGGACAGGCAGCTCCAGGACAGGCCCTCCTAGGCTGCTGGACCCGGTGCTCAGGACACTCTCCTGCTTTTGTGCAGCCCTGCCCATCACTCCATTAACTCCGCTTCCCTGACACAGAGCCCATCAAGGAACCCCCTCCACAGCCTGTACCTCGCTCCCAGTGGCTCAAGGCTCCACCATTCCCATGCATGGACCCCCAGCCTCCAGCACGGCTGAGTGAGCACCAGCTCAGCCATGTCTACAGACACTGTGTATGTGCAAGGAATGCAGCCAGGCAGGCACCTCACCTGCTCTCAGCACTGCTTATGTGCCAGGCCTTGAGAGGAGCAGAGCCCACTGGCGCCCAGCCGCAGGGCTGGCCAAGAAGGTCCCGCAGCCCCCTGTCCCACTGCGCAGCTCCCCAGTCCCACAGCTGGGCAGGAACCAGGTCACACAGGTTGCTGACCTTCAGCACATACACAGCGTGGCAAGAGCTGGGCTTTCCCACACAGAATTCCCTTTGGAGAGTGCCACCCTCCCCTCTGTAGCCACAGGCACTTGTTGTGATGAGGGTGACCGAGCACTCACACATCCTCCAGGGCAGGGTACGAGGGGCTGGGGCAGGACATGCCATGGCCATGCTGTGCTGCCTGTGACCTCCCAGCCACCACTGCTGGCTCCCAAACACCCCCGTCCCAGCATGGCACCAGCTCCAGTGCTGGGCAATGCCAGGCGAGGGGCCTGGTGCCTGTCCATCCTGCAGGGGCTCAGTGCCTGCAGAGGCCCGAGCTTGGGAAGGCCGGCAGAGGAAGGAGGCAGTGAGACGGTGAGGACTCTCTGTGCTGCTTTCAGCAGGAGCCATATGGAGCCAGAGCCATATGGAGCCAGAGCCATGGGCACCGCCGTGTCTGCTGGGGGATGGGAACCCCGCGGCACAGAGGGGAGGGGGGCACGCCGTGCCTACCTGCCTTGGCAGCCACCGAGGGGCAGAGGAATGCCTGGAAACTGGAGGCGCAGAGCTCGCTGACCGTCCCCATGCTGCGGGGGTCCCACGTAGAATGCCACCAGCTCCGGAAGGGCAAGGCAGGTACAGGCAGAGGTCAGGCAGGAGCAGACAGAGGCCAGATAGGTGCGCGTGGCCGAGCAGTGGGCTCCCCAGTACTAGGCAGGCAGCCAGTACCTCGGGCAGTTCCCCAGTACTGCGGGGCAGGGTGCAAGCACGGGAGCCGGAGCACTCCCGGTTCTGGCTGGAGCTGGCTCCGGTAGGGGAGCTCCAGCCGCAGGAGCCCACGCGCCAGCCCCAGCCAATCCCCGCCGCACCGGCACACCAGTCCGTGCCACCGCCGGAGCCCCAGCGGGCGGCTCAAAGCCACTTAGAGGACAAGGAGTTTCGGAACTTCCCAGCAGCCCCCCTGCCCAGGCCGCCTGCCCCCGGCAGCCCCCTTGTCCCCGCGGGGGGCCGGCAGTGGGGTATTTTTAGAGTGGTTTTATCCCTCCGTATTAGAGCATTAAGCATCAGGAGCCGGCGGTCGCATAGCAACGAGCGCCGCATGAAGGAAGGTGCACCCAGAGAAGCGCGGCGGTGCGAGTGTGGGGGTGCCACCACGGCCCCCGCTCCCGGGGCGCAGGGCCCGAGCCCCAGCCCTGACCCAGGCTGGCAGGCACAGCCAACCCTGTGTGCCAGCACGAGCAGACACCAAGCCCCCGTCATGCCCCAGAGGTACTGCCCGCTCTGCTGCGGCCCTGGTGTGTGGGGGGCTCCTGCAGCAGGAACCTGGAATCCCAGGCTGGGGGACAGCTGCGGAGCTGAGGAAATACGCAATCCTCCCACCCTCCAACCCCACAGGCACTGAGCAAACCCAAACCGGACTGACAGCTCCTTTCCTCAAAGCAGGAGCGATCTTGAGCACAGGGCACGGCCATGAGTAACAAACCCCAGGGCCTGTCAGGGCAGGAGCAGCTCGACAGCTCTGCTCACCCGCCCCTGCATCCACTGGGATCGCTCAGCCAGGAGTAACTTGAGCGGGGCAGGCAGAAACCCAGATGGGGCGGGCAGTGGGGAAGGGTACCCTGGCAGGCAGGAGTAGTCCCTGATCCCGGGAGCAGTGTGACTGCAGAGGAGACAGGGGAGAAGGGCAGCTGACAGGGCTGCGAGGGCAGCCAGGCACTCACTGCTGATGTGACTGACCTTCTGCTTTCAACACCACTTCCCCTTTCCCAGGGGCCAGAGCAGCGGTTGCCACAACACCAGGAGGCAAAAGGGCAGGCGAAGGGAGCCAGGGACACAGGGGAGGCTGAGTTGGGCACGTGCTGTACAAGTGCCTGCCTGGGCCTGGACTGGCATCTGGAGTACCCTGTGTGACACAAGCACGTGGATGCTGTGACCAGGGTGAGGCAGGGCCAGGTGGCATCTCCCACACACAGTGACCTGGATGCCTGGCTCGGTCCATGCACCCTGTCCGGGAGAGGCGGGGTGTTTACAAACCATAGCTGCAGCCCTGATATGATTGCAAGTGTCAGCAGCAGGGCTCATTGTTCTCTGCTCCAAACACCTCAGGGGAAGAACTGGACAACTGCCTCTGCCTTTGCTCTCCAAGCCTGGTGCTACCCCTGAACTATCTCTCTGCCTTTGACCTGGAAGTCCATCCCTGAGCTCTGTGGAAGAGTTGCTCCCCAAGCTGGGCCCAGCAACTTGCCCAGGCTGACCCCACACTGTGCAAGGGAAGGGGCTGGGGTATCAGCAGCAGCTCCCCCAGCAGTGCTCCCTGGTGCCCAGGGACATGCCGTGGTCCCAGGATGCTTCCAAAACAGCTAAGCCTGTGCTAAAGGGCTGCCAGCAGGGACTACCCGGGCGAGGAACCCCTCAGCCAGCCTTCTGCAGACCTGGCAGTCCACCGTCCTCTGGGGATCCCCCACACCTTGCACAGCCCACCCTGCCATCACACACCCATTCCGTCCCAGACAGCGAGGCCCCGCAGGCACAAGCTGCTTTGCTGGAGGCTACATCAACCCCGCTTAGAGAAATCCCTTAATCCCCAGGCCGGAGTGAGCAGTAATCCCTTGGGTGCAGTGGGATTACCAGCACTGCCCAATCCCTCTCTCCCTGGGGCCAGGCCTGAGCCGTGATGGGGCCCAGCTCAGGACACGGTGCCAGGACAGGACCGTGCTCCCCACATCCTCTCACCGGTGCTGCAGCTCAGCAAGGCAGGAGCAGCCAGGATGGTTCCCCACCAGGGTACCTCTTCCCCATGGTCCAGAGGTGTTTGACCCACCCCTGCTCTCAGTCAGTTCCAGTCCAGGATGGTTCAGTCTCGCTGCTGTCCTCACGGGGAGATGCTGGGAAGGGGGTGGGAGTGCAGCCCCACACCCTGGCAGGAGCAGGGGGAGCACACATCTGTGCCGCCAGCTGCTCGCCCTGGGATTTGCTCTGTGCTGAGGCAGACGGCTGAAGAGAGGCCGTGAGCCGTGGGGCAGACACTGGCGTCAGCACAATCCCACCAGAAAGAGACTCCCCGTCGGCTCCCACCATACTACAGCCTCGGCACAATGTCCTTGGCTAAACCAACCCAGCTTAAGGGCTTCAGGGCAGCCGTGGGTTGTGCTGCCCCCAGCACAGGAACAGTGGCGGGGGCTGGAGGTGGCTGTGCACTCCCTGCATCCCCCTCGGCGGGATGAGCGGGACATTTCTAATGCTGAGAGATGACCCAGGATGTCCTCCAGGTGATTCCGGGAAGCAACGAGAGGCTGCTCGCAGAACCGCTCCCCACAGCGCTCTCCTGCTAATGGGTTGTGTCTGACAACACCCGAGCCAGGCCGCAGCCGCTGGCACCTTCCTTATCTTACACAGTGAAGTCCTCGCAGGCAAGCACAGTCACTTCTGGGGTGGAACAGCAGCTCCTAATCGGCTGCGTCGCACAGCTGGGCAGGAAACCGGCCCGTGAACCAGCACTGCCGGCAGTGGCACTTCACTGGCACCAGCTGCTCCCGGAAGAATGGTCACCAGCACAGCTCCAGCACTGGGGCCGTGGCCTCAGATCTCACCCAGACTCCAGTCTCCCCTCAGCAAAGTCCCTGCTCAAGGCAAAACCACCTGCCGACACACGGGAATCTGCCTGGGAGAGACCAGGGTCTCCCTGCCCGGTCCCGGTCCTCAGCGCCGGGAGGGATCGCTCTGCGCGCACGGAGGGCAGAAGGAAGCGGGAGGAAAATGCACGGGCATGAGACGGGAGACCTTGCAACCCCTGAGCCACCGTGGCCCGCCCTGGGAGCGGGTCCAGGGCACACGCCGGGAGCTCCCGAGCCGGGGGGGCTGTGACATTCAGCAGGCGCCATCGAGGCGAACCTGCCCCGAGCTCTGCGGGGCCGGGACTGGGCAGTGCCGCGGGAGCACCTGCGCAAAGGGCGAGCGGCCGACGGAAGGCGTGCGGGCCACGGAGCTCCCCCGGCAGCGCCGGCGCTCCGCGTGCCCGGGGAGGGCGGCCCCGCGGCTCGCCCGACCCCGCGCTGGCGGCGGGCACCAGGTGCGGCGCTGCCTCCGCCGCCGCCCGCACGATGCCGCCAAGGCCGCGGCCGCTCTGTCACTTGCGGGCGTAGGTCCCGCCGCCGCCAAATCCCCGCCCGTCCCGGAGCCACCGCCCCCGGTCCTGCACCTGGGAGCGGCCCGGCCCAAACGCGCCCCGCCCGGGAGAGTCGCCACCGCCCACCGGGGACCACGAGCTACCCCGGCGCCTCGTCCCGGGCCAGGCGGGTGTCCCAGAGCCCCCCACCCACCCCTGGCCCGCACTGACCACAGCCGCCGCCCTCCTCCTCCTCCATCCCGCCGCCGCCGCTCCGGCCCCGCCCGCGTGACGAGCGCGCCGCCGCCGCCACGGCCGGCACCACGTGACCCGAGAGGGGGCGGAGCTCCAAAGGCCCCGCCCTCGGTGCCCCTCCCTCCGCCCCGGTGCCCCCCGCTCCGCCCCGGGGCCCCCTCCCACCGCTCGCCCCTGGCGATCGCAGCCCATCATGGCCGAGTGACAAAGACCGGGATTTATTCCATTCCATCCTTCAACGCCCGTAGCCCCGGCGGCAGCGCTCCGACCCCGCAGGGATCCCCCCGGTGCCCCCCGCGCCAGCGCGGGGCCGGGCCGACGGGGGCGCGGGGGAGGCTTTCACTGCAGCTCGTGCAGGGCATGGAGGGGCCATGGAGTGAGGGGAGCAGGGGAAGGTGAGGGTCGGTAACTCTGGGACGGGGGGGCACAGCAGCACGGAGCAACAGGGACGGGCTTGAGGCACTTGCCAGGAGCCCCCGCAGGTGCGGGCTGCGGGAAGGAGGGGAAGAGGCACGGAGAAGCTGATGAGGAGCCTGGCCGAGGCAGGCTGGAGGCAAGGCAGAGTGGGCAGGCTCCTCTGCAGCTGGAAAAGCAGCTCCCCGAAGGAAAAGGCACAACCCCAGGGCTGCGGCTGTATTCCCTCCCCTCTGAGTGTAGTCCTCCAACAGCTCTCAGGACAGTGCTGCCCTCGGTCCTTCACCTGGGACTGCTCCCTGAGCAGTCGGGGATGCAGATCTCAGCCTGTGAGGCAAAGAGCAGTGTCAGCCCCCACCAGGCTGCCACCCCCTGCCCCCCAGGCTCGCTGTGTCCCCTGGCTCACTCACCGGAGAGCCGGTGGCCCAGGCTGGCCATCTTGGCAGGATGTGACATCAACCAGAAGTTGCGCTTGTTCTGCAGCTTCTGGAATGGATTTGAGTCTCTCCTCCGCTCCTGCTTAATCTTCTTCACTTTCTTTACCTGTGCAGAGGTAAGAGAGCACTCAGGTCAGACTGCAGAGGGCCCCAGCCTCCTCCCACCTGCCCCAGCCCAGCACCCACCTTTCCTTTGTCAAACTCCTGGTCCCACTCATCAATGACAGTCTTGCTTTGGGCCAGCGCTGTGTCTCGAATGGCATCCTGGCTCACGGCCGAAATCTCACCCTGCCAGGTCAAGACTGCAGAGCAGCAAAGTCAGCAGAAGGACCAGGCTGTGCCCCAGTGCACCCAGCCCAGGACCAAGGTGGGAGTCTGTTGCTCCAAGCTCCCCCCCCTGTGCCACCCCTGCCAGGCCCATGGCCGGGTGCACCTGCCCGGGGGTCCAGGAGCACCCCCCTGCCTGCACTGAGGTGGGGGCAGCTCAGGCCCTGGCAGAGCTGGGGGGGCTCTGCCTCCATCCAGGGCTGTTTGCCCACCCAGATGAGCCAGGATTACCTTGTTTGCCATAAGCCTTGTCCAAGGAATTCTGGAGCAGCTTGCTCACCACGCTGGACTCCTGGCCCTCAGGGACTGTGCCAGCCCAGTTGCTCAGGGCAGTCTGATTGCCATTGGGACTGGCTGCCACTGCAGAAACAGGCAGGGTGAGGACGAGCCAGGGGTAGAAAGGGGAGCTACCATGTCCCTTCCTCTCCAAAGCACATCTCATCCCAAGAAACACCATTTGGACAGACAAGGTCCTGATGGTTGAGGGTGTTTGGGCTCACAAGTGCCTGTCCTGAGGGTCAATCAAGGGGCCTGTCCCCACTTCCCCCTCCAGGGCACAGGCAAGGGCTCCCAGGCTCTCCCCCAGGAGCAGCAGGCAGGCCTGGGACAGGGGGCAGGACAACGGTGCACCAGGCAGCTGTGGGACCAGCAAGCACTGGGGATGGCACAGCAGTGCTCCAAGGGGGCTCTTGGGCAGACAAGCCACTGGCTTGACCCCGCCAGGCACCAGACAGGGCACAAGGTCACACCTGGGGTGCTGGTGGGGACAGTGCTGGCAGCCAGGCTGCTGAGGCTCTCCATCCTCTTGCGTTTGCGGTGCTTGTGCTCTCCAGCCTCCACGCTCTGATGTGTCTTACAGGGCTCTGGCTCAGTTGTCCTGGAGCTGGGGAAGGTGGCAGGGTCAGCTCACTCCAGCCACACCAGAGTGGGAGAGTCTGAGCTTCCCACAGAGCAACAGGGCACAGAGACACCCGCACTGCACTCGGGGAGGTGAACCCCCCCACAGCAGGCGGATGCTTCAGCTGGATGCATGCTGAGGTGCATCCCACCTGAAGAAAGAGGAGAAGCCCCTGACCACAGCCCAGGGATCCTGACCTCAGGCTCTCACATGCCCCTCGTCCCTCACCTGTCCGAGGACAGCATCCCAGAGCTGCACTCTTCTGTCTTCTTCAAAGGCCTGTCTTTGCTCCTACTCTTCTTTTTCTTCTTCTTCCTCTTGAGAGGGAAAGTTGGCTCCATGCCCAGGTCAATACTGGGCTCTGGCACATGTTGCTGGGGCCCCCTCTTCATGTCCTGACAGACCAGACCATGGCTGAGACCCTTGTCTTCCACCTCCTTCCCCATGACAGACAAGAAGTCCTTCTGAGAGCCAATGCTCTCCTTCTTGGGGGGCCTGGAGTCTTTGTCCTTGAAGCCCTCTGGAGAAACAATTCTCTCCTTCTTGGGAGGACTGGAGACTTCATCCATGTCCTTCACAGCCACAGCACAAGGGCTCCTGTCTGTGCTACGATGCTTCCTCTTCCGACGCTTCTTTTTGAAGGAAGCCTCTGGTTCCACCTGGCCGGATCCCGTCTCCCTGCTGCCACAAAGAAGGTGCTGTGAAGTGTGGGCAGTGGAACCCTGGGTCAGCAGGGAGGCTGGGAGCTGAGTGGGCAAGTTGAGCATGAAGCTGAAGGCAGACTTTTTGGGACTGGGAAGTTCAAGAGCAGATGAGTACAGGCTGAAGACAGGAAAAGAGGCTGATCCGAAAGCCCAGAAGCCCCTCTCTTCCTCCCTCCCCTGAGGTGCAGAAGCACAACACCCAACTGCTGCCATCTTGTCCACAAAGTTGAAATCTGATGCTGCTCTGCAAGCACTCACAGGTCCCACACAGACTGGGAAAGAGTGGGTGCTGCTGCAGCACAGGCTGGTGGTGAAGGCTACAAGGGAGACCCAGAGCAAGATCTAGACCAGGCTGGTGCCTCCTGGTGCCATGGGACATTAGCACGGGGTCAGGGCCTGCAAAGCTCCCTCCCACCCTGTGCTGAAGTCAGCTCTCCTCAGATCTGAAGCAAGCCCTGCCAGCCTTGGAGAACAGAAGAGCTGGCTGCAAGGCCACACAGATACCCATGGAGCATCCAAGGCTGTCACTGGCATTCCTGTCATGTGGGAGCCTGGGAGCAATGGCACTGCTTACCTGGACTTGCCCAGAGGCCTTGGAGTGGAGTCAGGATGGGTGGTGGCTGAGGGCTGGGACTGTGCTTGGTGGTCACTCACGCTCCCCTTCTGAGAGGGTTTGCCCTGCAGTTATTGACATAAATAAAAACTTGGTGGTCTAACACCAAGCTCTAATGAGGTTTCCATGAGCCAAGAGAAAAAGGGAGCCCAGAGAAAGGGGAGGAGAACAGACACAGACAGGAGCAGGGAAGTGGGGGTGGGAGAATCAGAAGTGTGTTCAGTTAGAAGAACAAAGGAAAAAACGAAGGAAAGAAATTTCAAGACCTGGAACCCCAGTGCACCCTCCTGAGCCCACTCACTGCCTGGGGAGGGGGCACCCCCACACCCTCCTGCTGTGGCATCACCCCCTGCCACTGGCCCCAGGGGACAGATGACCCCAAGAAGGTGCCAAGACCCCCCAAACTGCAGAGACTGGCACAGTCACCCGTCTGTCCCAGTCAAGGGGGCAGGAGCCATCCCCTGGATCACTCAGGGATGTGGACAACAGCAGGGCCTGGTCCCACACCCCAATCCAGAGTGGGGAGAGCAGCCACCACAGCCCTGGCTAAGGAGCTGGGGGGCTCTCCCCACCCACCCCTGGTCAGCAGGGGCCTGGCAGCAGCCCTATACAACCTGTTCAGAAGGCACAAGATGCCGACTGGAGTCTCTGGGCAGAAGCTCAGACTCACCTTTTTGGCTGAGAGCACTGCTTTCCTAGCCAGCAGTGGTGCTGTGGTGCTGCCCCACTCCAGTGTGGTGCTGCCCAGCAGGGAGGGTTTCACAGTGGCTGTCCCGCAGCTTTTGGGGGCAGCCAGGTCAGAGTCTTTAGCCAGCTTTGTGCCAGGGCCAGCAGGGAGGTGGGTGCCGGAGTCCCTTCCCTGAGAGGTGCAAAAGCTGCTGGAATTGCTCTTGGCCTTGTGGGCCTCCTTGGCCAGCTGCCCTACTGCACTGCCCTGGGAATCCTTCTTCAGGGTCCTGGCCATCGCCCCACAGCCACTGGGCTCCTGACTGCACTTCAGCAGCTTGGATGAGGTAGGTGGCTTCTCACTGCCCTGTGGGGGCAGCCCTGCTTTGGCCCCGCTCATGGTGCTGGTGACATGGAACCCTGCTCTGGGCATGCCAGGTGTCTGTGGCTTCTTGGGCCTCTGGACTGTGTCACAGCCCAGTGGTGTGGCCTCGTGGGTGGCTTTGTGGGGCAGTTTGGATGACGGGGTCTGAGATGGTAGCTTTGGCAGAGCAATTCCATTTGTCAGCTTTGACCCCATCCCAAGAGAGCTGCGGGCAACAGGGACTCCAACATCACCTGGGCCTGGCAGCCCCTTCCCCAGCAGCTTGGCCTGTTTCTAGACAAGGACAAAGAGAGAAGTTCAGTGAGTAGAGTCAAGGAGCCACGGACTGTGGCAGTGATACTTCCCTCCCCGTGTCCAGCCAGGATCCCTGGGTTCAGCTGGATCAGGATCTCTCCTGCACAACACCCTCCCACTCATCCACCTCCCGGCATGGCTGCAGCCCCAGTGCCCGTGGAGCAGCAGCTCCTGGGAGCACCAACCCTGAGGACTCACCATGCCCGGCGCTGGCACTGACAGGGTCCCGTTAATCTCAGTTTTCCTCATTTGCTTGGAGTCACTGCCAGCACAGCTGGGCGGGCTGAAGGCAGCCGTGGCCACGGGCCCTGCTGAGCTCTTCCTGGGGCTGCACAGCCTGGGCAGGCAAAGCACAGGTGTCAGCCGTGGGGCTGCGGGTGAGCAGCAGGCACACACGAGCAAGGGGAGCCAGAGGCTCCTGGGAGGTGAGGTGCTACAGCAAACCATGACAAGGGGCTGGACCCCTCCCTGCCACCCCCCACCCTGAGCCAGCACACACACAGGGGCACTGGGGCTGCCTGGCAGCAGCAGGGGGGCCAGGAGGCACAGGGTGCTCTCTTACCTCAGGTAGAACAGCACGTAGGCCTGCTGGTTGAGAACCACCTTGATGTTGCTGGGGTGGACCTCGTGGTCGTTCATTCGGTACCACTGCCCATTGCTGGCCTGGGGAAGGAGAACACGGAATGTGGTCAGGCTGTGTCTGAGGAGAACAGGGTCAGGCTCTGGCCAGGGACCCTCCTGGCCCGCAGAGCAGCAGGAACAGCACGCGTCATCAGAGCTCCTCTCCCCAAAACAGGAGGCCCAGGGGCAGGCCAGGGAGCTCTGTCAGGGCAGACCTTCACGTTTCCTGCAGCAAAGCACAGTCAATGCCCCATGTCCAGTGCTCCACACCACCCACCCTGCCAAGCACCCTCCTTTCTGCACCCTAAAGGGACTCACAGGCACCTACCAGGCCCCAGCCCAGACAGGGTCCCAAGGGAGCATCCCGGGCTCACCTTCACGTAGCAGAAGTAGTGCCCTGCGTTGCAGCTGTACCCAGAGTGCACCAGCACTGCATAGAGTCCATATGTCATGGGGTCGCCCTTGGGCTCAGACATGTATGGGCGGATGTCCAAGAACTCAGGGTAGCCCACGTCCTGTGGAAAGACGTCTCAGGAGCTGGCACGGCTTTCTTGCCAGAGCAAGAGCAGCTCTGCTGTGCTACAAGTCCCATCTCTCGAGGGAGGGGGCACAGTCTCCCCAGGCAGAGATTGTGGCAAGAAGATGAGCCCAGCTTCCCCCGCTGAGAGCAGTGGGGAATGGCCGGAGGACTGCACCAGGATCACCTCCCACCCTGCTTGGGGGCAGGACCTGCGGCCAGCACAGAGCCCTGGCTCTGGATCACTGAGCATTCACCTTGGTGATTTTCCTTCCACCTGAAGAGCTGCAACTGCCAAAGCGTTTCAGTGAAATGGTGAGAACGTTGGAGGCTCGGTGGATGGTGAAACGTTTGCTGGCCGACACCTTCTTCCTGCACCTGCCCAGGAAAAGCTCAAGCTATTCAAGCTGTTCCAACATCCAGATAGCTGCCTGTCCTGGCCACACAGCAATGGCAAACCCGATGGGAACGGTGCTGCTGAGACCAGGCCCTGCTCCAGACACCTCCCCACGGCCATGCCCACTGGCCCAGGTCCTCCTTTGAAGACAAGGGAGCTGAGGAGCAGCAGGCTTCATCACAGGCTTCCATGGCCCTGCACCTCACGGTTTAGCCAGGGAGCAGGTACAGAAGCCCTCCCATATTGTGGCAGCCTTGCAGCAGCACACCTGTGGACCCCGTCATGCCCCCAGCACCCCACACTCACATGCTACACCTGTAAGCGTTGTCCCCACCCAGCTGCTCTGGCTTCACAAACAGCTCCAGGGCGCGCACGATGTTTGTGGCTCGCTGCAAGGACAGGGCGCAGGTCAGGGCACGAGGGGCCTGTCCACACCGCAGCCCCACTCCCTGTGGGGTGGCCCCAGGACAGAGCACACGGCACGGGGCTGCGGGCTGCCCCAAAGTCCTGAGCCTGCCCCTGGCACGGTGTGGTGGCTGCTCTGCCCCACAGCACTGCCGAGCCTGCACCGAGGAGTCACGGCTCACATTCAGGCAACAGGCACTGCTCTGTGAGACAGGGAAGGACGGGGCAACAGCAGGAGCTGCTTTCCTCCTGCTAGCACCGTGTCTGCAGGTTAAGGAGCCTCAGAGCAGGAACATCCCCCTCAAGAGCAGAGACCCCCATCCCCAACCCTGCAGTACCTCAACCTCCAGTGTCACGTCCAAGTAAGGGTCATAGGTATCCGAGACAGTCTTGCACTCCAAACATTTCACTGCAAAAGGAAGAGCCATGAGCACATCCCAGCACAGCACAGACAGCTGTCCCCCCAGTCCAGGTCTGGGCTCTGGGATGCCAGCACCAGGACTGACAGCCTTGCAGGGAGGAGGGCTGGCACATCCACTGTGTGCTGGGGAAGCAGGTGTTGCCAGATAGCTGGGAACATGGGTCCTTTTGCTGATGGCAGTGAGCTGGGGACCCACAGCTTGGGTCACACAGTCAGTGGCTTTTCCCATTGCCACAACAGGGACCCACAAGTACTGCAAGACTGACCGACTGCAGCTCTGGGTAAGTTAAACATGCTAGGCCATTTTCCCAAAGGGTTTTATTGTCCAGGCCCAGACTGCCAGTACTCACCACGGGACCGCAGGTAACCACCGAAGATCTGGTGAACCAGAGTCGTGGCCTGGGTCTGGCGATCCAACCTACACAGAGACAGCAGCACCAGATCTCACCAGATCTCGGACCCCCCAGGACAGCCCCCCTAAACGTTCTGGCCAGTGGCCGGGCTGCGGAGCCCCAGGGGCAGTGGGAAGTTGCAGCCCCTGCCAGACTGCTCTCCCCGTGTCACAGCTGAGGGATCACACCAGGCTCCAGCACACACCTTCCTCTCAAAGAAGCAGAAGCTCCTGGTTGGAGCTTAGAGCTGGGTGCTGAGAGCAGAGGCAGCACTTCCCAGGACAAAGGGCCTGGGGGAAGCTGCCCTTCCACAGCCACAGGGCTCGAGCTGAGCTAGCAAGCAGGCCTGTATCCCTCAGCAACTGGGAGGAGATCCCAACCTGCAGCAGCTTCAGGATTTGGGGGCAGGAGTGCAGCTATGCTGAGGTGGAGGAGTCAGCAGAAGGTGAACAACAGCCCAGAGCCCTGTCCCTGATGGGCAGAGAGCTGGACCCCACACCCGAGGCCCCTGGAGTCAGAACCTCCCCACAATAAGGCTGACCTGGGGCACATGTTCACTCCAGAATCCACTCCCGTGAGTGCAGGGGACCAGCAAGGGAACAGCAAAGAGCAGTGATGGGCCATCAGGCCCCACATACTTGGTGTAGCCATTCAGGCAGGCCTTCTGCATGGCATCGATGGTGTAACGCAGGAACTCGTGTGCATCCTCCTGCCTGCCGAAGCGCAAGTTATGGGAAATCTCTGCAAGAGAGGGAGGACTTAGCACGTGCTGTAACAGATGCCATCCCTCCCTGCCTTCCCTGGGGAAAGAACTCTGGGGCTCGAGTCCCCTCAACCCAAACCAGACATCAGACTCATATTACAGAGCAGGCCCCCAGCAGCCCAAGAAGTCTCCAGGCACTCTGAGGCTCCATGAGTTATCTCAGTGGAGCTGTTTGCCAAAACATGCCCCAATCCCAATAGTTCGGCTCCCACATTAGTAATGGGGGGGCAGCCCTCCTTACTCTTGAGGTCTCGGATGATGGAGAGTGGCTTTATTGCATTGCCGCTGTTGGCAAAAGCCTGTATCGTGTGGTTCTGCATAGTGCACATCATGCAGAAGCTTCCGTGGGCACCTGGAGCAGGAGAGACAACACGACGTTGGGGACAAACCCAGGAGAGACGGAGGCAGGACAGGGGATCCCTGGTCCAATACAGCTCAGCCACGCTCAGTTTTCCCTATGAGCTCGATGGTCCAGGACATGGGGACCAGCCCATGCCATCCCAACTGGCACAGCCCATCCCAGGACCAGCCACGGCAGCTCCCCAGAGGAGACAGCTCTCACATTGATAGAAAACAGGTCCCAGGTATGCCCTGGACCAGCCCATAGGTCGGCCCTGAGGGGCAGATCTCACGGGCAGTTCTATGGCCTGTGTGTTCCCTGTGGTGACAGCTCAGAGCAGCGCCTGTCACACTGCTCTTCTGCAGTCCCCACAGTCAGGGGCTATTCAGGGTCCCCCAGCTGAGCCCCCAAGAAGCCAGCAGGCCCCATTGGGCCCATCTTAGTCCTGGCTACACCCAGCAGAGACAAAGTGTCCCCAGAGACAATGATGTCAAGCTTGGGAACATTGCTACGGTCAGGAAAAGTGAGTAGGAACCAGGAACAGCCTCTTGACAGAGAAACAGGCAGAAAGGAGCAGGGAATGTGCATCCTGATATCTGCACTCCCTCACTCGAGCCAGGCACAAGAGGTGCTGAGCGCAGCACTGTGAGCAGGACAGGCAGACGCTGCTCCTCCCTCCCGGCCCCCTGAGCCGGGTCCCCACTCACAGGTGCGTCCGTGTTCCCGGGAGAGCAGGTAGTTGGTGAGCGGCGGCGTGTAGGTCAGGCACTGCAGTGCCGAGTTCAGGAAGCAGGTGTTCCCCAGGTTACTCAGCCCGGCGCCCACACGGTGGACCCGCTCCCACTTCATGGAGAGCTTCTGGGCTGGGAAGAGAACCTTCTGCGGGGCGGGGATCCCGTCACCCGCGGCCCTCGGCAGGGCATGGCTGTGTCCTGTGGGGAGCGGAGTCAGCCGGGGGTCGGAGCACGGAGGAGGGATCCCTTCACCCTCTCCACTTACCCCAGGGGTTCTGTGGCCGCTCCGGAGGGCTGCCGGTGATGCCGAGAGGGCGGCCGAGGGCCTCGGCCCCCATGTGCTCGTACTTGTCCCGCAGGTGCTCCAGCTGCCCGGCCAGGCCGCGCCGGGCGGGCACGAACTCGATGCGCTGCTGCAGCACGGAGCGGGCGGCGGCGGCCAGCGGCCGGCCCAGCTCCGCCGCCGCCTCCCGCCGCCCCGGCTCCAGCGCCTCCCGCAGCTTCTCCGAGATCATCGCCGTGCGCGGCCGGCTCGGCGGNCGCGGCGGGACGGGGCCGCAGGTCCCGGCGTCCCCGGGCCCGTCCCGCCCGGTCCCGGCAGCGCTCACCATCCGGGTCCCAGCGCACGCACGTGTCGCCACACGGCCAGCCGCCCGCCGCCGGCACAAACTCCTTCCGCGCCGGCCCTGCGGGGCGGCTCCGCTCCGCCTCTGCGCGGCCGTGCCCGCGCCGCCCCTCGCTGCTTGGAGCCAACGGGGAGACGAGCTCCGCCCGCCCGCTGCGAGTCCCGGCGCCGACGGAGGAGGGACGCGGCTGCCCGGGCAAAGGCGGCCGATAACGCTACTCCCGCAGCGGGCGGCTCCACGAGGGGACGTTTCCACGCGGGACCGGCCACGCTGCGGGGCCCAGTCGGGCCCCGGCCCCGGCCTCTTCCCCCGAGTCAGGGCCCCGCCCCGGCCCCGCTCCCGTCGGATCCCGCCCTCAGCGCTGCCGCCGCATCCGAAGGTGGGCCCGCAGCAGCTCTTGCCTCCCTGTCTCCTTCCTTTCCCTCCGGCGGCCCCGCTGCTCCTCTCCGCAGCTGAGGGGGGCCGGGGGAGGCCGGGGGGGTCCCGGCCGAGCCGCCGCAGGCCCGAACCGGAGCAGCGGTCCCCGCCCCTGTTCCCCTTGCCCTGGAGCTCCCGGCTCCATCGCCGGACGAGGAGACGGAAATCACGGCACAGGGACGACAGAGCCGGCGGCAAAACAAGTGGCGATATTGAAGTCAAAGACAGAGGAGCAGCAGCGACAGGAGCACAACGGGTACAGCCATACAGAGCGCCCGGGATGCGCGGTCGGGACTGAGTAAAGGTTGGGGGGGGGCTTTCTTTTCTTTCTTTTTAATTTTTTTCTCTTTAATATGTTGAAATTGCCCAGACTGGTCCAGTACGACATCTCAAACCTTACAGCATGAAAACCCCACCGGCACAGGGCTGCAGGGAGCATTCCCGGCACGCTCCCAAAGCCACGGGTGCACGTGCCAGTGCCGCGACAGCTCCGCGGCACACGCCAGCATCGCTGTGCCATGGGGATGGCTCGGAGAACTTCGGGCCGAGGGCTGTGAGGGGGTCACCGGAGGGGACAGGTTTTCCTGCAGCTGCCCTGCTGCCAGTTCCAGGCTCCACTCCCGACACTGCAGAGAAGGGAGCTTGCCTGGCTGCAGTGGTGCTGAGGGCCACGGCATGGCCCGGGTCTGCACGAGGTGATGATGGACACCCTGTGCCCATGCAGCCAGAGCTCTGGCCCCTGGTGCCCTGCCAAGGGTTCTAGGTCAAGCCTGTCCAATGGTGGCATCTGCAGAAGGATCTGTAGGAAGTTGCAGGGGAACAGAGGACCATGTGGAGAGAGGGGCAACAGTGCACGGGTGCATGTCAGGGGTCACCCCAGATATGCTAACATGCCCCTCCAGCTTTCTGGGACAAGGCACCTGCGCAGGAGTCATCTGGCCCTCTGAAAGGCCTGGAGCCCCTTGCTGGGGGTTCTGCCACACGGTAAAGCCCCCCAGAGCCCCTGCCCTGAGGGGTACCCTTCTGGCACCCCGAAGGGAGAGGTAGGTGCTGGGGGAGGGGTACAGCAGGGTTGCCAGGTGCTGCAGTGGGGAGGGCTGTGTATTGAGCTGTGCGGGAGGCTCCCACAGCGGGGCACTGGTAGACCTGCTACGCAGCCAGGGCAGCTCCCACCACTCACAAGGGCTTGATTCCTTCACAGCTGCCAGAGCCAAGCATGGCTGGAGGATTCTGACCCTGGCAGGGAGGTCCCCACACCCTGCTCAGCCCTGCCACGAGCGAAGGATGCCCAGTGTGGCTGCGGGCTGCCGGGAGCCTGCAACAGAGCGGGTCCCTGTCCCTGTCCCCCACACACGTGTGGCAGCCATCGGGGCCCCCTGCAGCCAAGTGGATTTTCATGCTGTCTCCAGGATTTGATATCAGCGTGGACCAGTCTAACATCTCGCAGGTTTTTTCTACTGGCTACTGGAATGCGCTCGTTTGGCTTAGGGGTCCTCGATGTCGAGAAACTCTTGCTTGGGGGGGGCCATGCCGCGGTACCAGGCGCATGAGCCGTCGCTCCTCTTGATGCAGGCGTAGTGCTTCGCCTGCCGCCCATCCACGTTGTTCTTCTCCATCGCCCAGTCTGTCCAGAGACACTCATCCGAGGAGGAGACGAAGCAGGGGATGGAGAGGCAGCGCGAGATCTGTGCATAACAGAGACTGTCACCCACCAGCCCGAGGGGGCACTGGGCCAGGGGCAAGCAGCACGCTCTGCTTCCTCCAGCCCCCCAGCTCTGGACAGGGATGCCAGGCTGACCCTGCCCTGTGGGGTACGGTGGGGATGCAACCCCAATTCAGGGAACTGGGGAACCCCTGGTTGCCAGTCCCAGGGCTGGCCTTGGTTTCCAGCCAGAGGAAGACAGAGGCAGGGCTACCCTTCCTGTCTGCCCAGCCACGTGCTGTGTCCCTGCACAACATCACCCTTGAAGGACAGGGAAGAGCATCTCACTGTGGAGCCCACCCCTGCCTGGGGGCTGCAGACCCTCCCTGGTGTGGGGCATGGGGCATGTGGGAGGCAGCCTGGTTGCTCACCTTGCACTCGCAGCCCATCTGGTACCGCTGGTTTAGGCTCTTCTTCTGGGTTGGGGTCAGCGAGTCCCAGGTGGACACCAAGTCACAGAGCGTGATGTGCATCTTGCCATTGCCCTCTGACTTGCCTGGGGAGAGGCCAGACAGACCACTCAAGGGGGTTCCCCCAGGGCCCCGAGACCCCACGTTGACTCGTGGTACCTGGGGCCCCTCACTGTGCCCTGACCCTGGTGACCTCTGGGGAGCAGAGGGTTGTCCCCCAGCTGCCCCCACCATGGCTCGGGGCTGCCGAGCACACCCAGGACACAGCCAGGGGGTTCCCTGAGGGCTGGGGGCAGGAGCAGGAGGGGCAAGGGGACAATGTGCCCCGTGAGCAGGCACACATCAGGCATCTTGCAGGGCACGTGAGGCATCCGGGCCAGCGCTGTCCCGACATGCCCCGAGAGCCATCCCCGCAGTGCTCACCTGCGATGAGATACTCCTTCTTCCCGCCGGTGTCCAGCAGCCGGCCGCACACGGCAGTGGATGGAGCCGTGTAGATGAACTCTATGTCCTGGTCAGGGCCCTTGAACATCTGGGGAGCAGAGGCAGGAGTGAGTGGCTGGGGAAGGGGCCACCCGATCCCCCCAGCCTCCTGACCCGATGTGCCCCGTTACCTTGATCTGCTTGATTTCATACTGGATGCGTTTGATTGGATTCCCGTATATATCATTCCCCGAATCCACCTCTTTTGCAGAGACGGCCTTGGCTCGGATCACTGGAAGGGAGAGGTGAGGTAAGCAGGGCTGACCAGTCCCACTGAGCCCCTGCATCTCACAGGGTCTCCCACCTTCACAGGGGCTGCTGCCTGCAGAGCCGACTGCCACCCGCTGTCCCCAAAGGGATGGGGCTCTGGCACGTGCAGGACAGTGACCAGCAGCACTGCAGCAGCACCCTCAAGGCAGCTGATAAGGAAAGTTCACAAGAGGATCACCTGGCCCCAGGGCTGGTGAGGCTGTGGCACTGTGACAGGGGACAGCTCTGCTGTGGCAGGGTCCCTGCGGTCATGCTGCTGCCACAGCCCAGGGTGTGCGGTCTGGCATGTGAGTGCTCGGCACGTGGCAGTGACCTGCAGGGGGCCAGGGCGGGCAGCCAGCTCAGCCTTACTCACCGGCGGGGACATGGGGCTGGCTCACGTCTGTGCAGGCTGCCTGGGTCCCTGCACTGCGACCTGCAGCCCCCGGTTGTGCCCAGCTCCCTCCACCAGTGCAGGGACTGAAGCTCGCAGGCAGCAGCAGGGACGCTGATGGTGAAGGGGACAGTGGCAGCGTGGCCTGGCTGCAGGGCAGTGGCTGGCAGGGCTCCCTGCTCTGCCAGGGGTACCCCCATCCAACAGGAAGGGCAGCTCCCCACCCTGCAGGGTTCCCCCACGCCCTGCAAGCCCCCCGAGCACCGTGGGGCAGGGAACGGGGAACTGGGCACTCTGACAGAGTTCATCCTGGCTCATGTCCCCACTGAAAGGCGCTGGGCTGGGAGCAGCCAGGGACATGCAGAGGTCACCCAATGCCTGGCACAGAGGAGCTTCTCCCACCTGGCATGGGCAGGAGAGGGAATCTGACCGCACTCTATAAATACTGCGGGGTGTGGGGGCACGCAGACAGGCTGTTTAAGCTGAAGGTCAGGGGGGCACGGCCCACGTGGGCACCAGCAAGTGCCAACAGAGTTTACTCTGGAAAGGTGAGAGTGGCGCCAACACGAGCAGGGACCAGGGAAGAGGATTCCCAAAATGGCCATCTCCAGTCACTGACAGCACTCGTTCAGTGTGGGGGAAGCAGTGGCTGCACTGGGGGCTTTCCCAACTACGTGCATCCCTTGGGAGGGGCTGGGCTGTTCAGGCACAGTGGCAGCACCTCAGCCATGCCTGGGGACAGCGCCCACTCCTCTGTCAGCAGTGTGCTGGGATCACCGCAGACACAGGCCACCCCTCGCCCCTGCAGCCACCACGTCTCCGTGTGCCAGGCCCTGCACGCCACCAGTGTAACTCGGGTGCAGCCAGTGCCGGCCCTGTGGCTCCCGTGCGGGGAATGGTTACTGGTTCAGTGGGCTCCAGCCTTTTCCATTCACGTGCTGATGAATCACTTGACAAAAATGCAGCCCGATTCTGGGTGGATTTGTTCTGAACAGTGCAGCTTTGTGGAGGGGACGACTGCGCTGTGCTTTCCCCGCCAAGACCCCGCAGCGCAGCCAAGCTGCTCCACGCCCGCCAGGAGCCAGGGCAGCGGAGGGAGCCCTGAGGAGAGCCTGGGAGGAGGAGGCTGGGCAGAGGGTGGAGGAAACTCCTCGTGCCCAAGAACCAGTAGTCAGACCTCCCCCAATGCCAATGCCTCCATCGGCCTTCTCACTCACCACTCCTGCTGCTGACCTGGGCAACCACCAGCCAGGGAGCCCAGACCCTCTGTGAAGATGAGCCAAGGCTCTCTGGCTCCTGGGGCGCACAGTTGGCACTGGCGTACCAAGTCAGACCAGGAAAATGCTGAAACGCTGCTTCCCCAGGCAGGCCAAGCAAGAAGGCTCTCCGTGGGAGCAGAGGGTCCCCTGGCGGAGTGGCACCCCCACTGGTGACATCTCCTGTGTGGGTCCCCAGGGCTGCCACTAGTGAGGACTCTGGACCCTCCACAGACAAGAGAGGCCCTGCAAGGTAAGCAGGTCCCCTTGCTGCTCTCTGCCACCAGCATCAGTCCCATTGCCCCAGCAGGTGCCATAGTGCCGTGAGGAAGGGTCCCACACTAGGACCCAGGACCCTGTACCACTCCCCCTGGCTGGGTGGTGGCACAGATCAGCCAGGAGGGACCAGGGCCACAGTGCAGCTCCAGGAGCAAAGCTGGGGATACACAGAGTCACCCAGTGCCACAGAACCACCAGGTTGTCTCTCTGGACTTGCCAGTGTTGGGGTTTGTCCTCCCTGGCCCTGTGTGGGGCTACCCCACTCAGGGCACCACTGTGCTGGCCTGTGCCCCATGGCAAGAAGGGCAGCACAAGGACCTTTGGCCATGGGACCCCCCCTTCTGGCCCAAGACTTGCGGAATGTCTGCCCTTTCCTCTGCTATCCCACCCCAAATCCCTCCAAGTCACCCTGCCCACACCCACCCGCTGCTGCCCGGGGACAGTGCCCACGGACAGCAGGGGCCACTGCTGGGCGGGATGCCCAGGGAACAAAGCTCCCTTCTCCAGGGCTGCTGGCAGCAGAGGGGCTGGCTGCCAGTGCCAGCACTGCCCGCTGCCTGCCTGGCACTGCCAGCCCAGGCACCTAACCCCTTGGTGAGGGCAGCCCTGCGGTCACTCCAGCCCTGCCGGCAGAGCTGGAGAGAGAAGCTAACCGCCCTGGGAGGGATTCCTGCACCCCAGCCCTGCCCTGCGCAAGGGCAACAACCACATCCCAGGTGCTCGCTGGCATCCCAGTGCGTGCCCGCACGCCAGCAGCCGCAGCGGCAGGCACCCCACCCAGGCACGGTGGCTTGAGGGTGCTGAGGCTGGAGGCACGCAGGGCTGAGCAGAGCAGCCCCGCAGCGGGGAGGAAGCGGAGACCATGGAGACTCCCCGGTGCCCAGCAGTGCCCGTGGGGCGAGAGGCAGCGCGGGCGGCAGGTCCCGCTCGCCCGCCGGCCGGCGCGGGAGCCACGGGCTGAGCGCTGCCGTGGCCGCGTGCGTCATTCCGGCCGCTGACGGGAGCGGGATGGAGCCCAATCAGCGGCAGCCCCCGCGTCAGCCCACGGCCCCTCTGCGCCAGCCCACGGCCCCTCTGCGCCAGCCCCACCGCTCGGCAGGGCGGCACCGGGCACCGGCAGCGCCCCGGCCCCGCCAGCCTCGGCGGGCTTTGCGGGCAGCTGCACCCCGCAGGCACAGCCCCAGCACTCCTCCGCAAATCCCCTCCTCTGCCCGGCCCCTGCTGGCTGCACTCACCGTGCTCCCGCACTCACCGTGCCTATCCCGAGGAACCGAGCACTGGGACCAGGGCGATGCTGGCAGGGGCTGCATCCCAGCTGCCCCCACCCCAGGCAGCACCGAGCCCCTGCTCTCCCCCACCCCATCGACTGCCTGCTGCCTCGCAGGGGCAAAGCCACGGCTTTGCCTAGAAGGGCTCAGCATCACGCCCTCACACCCCACGCTGCTCCGGAGGAGATGGAGCAGAAGCTGGGTTTCCTGTTGTGGCCCCTGGTCTGGCTGTGGCACCACTGGGCAGCTGAGCATCTCCTGCAGCAGAGCAGCCCAGCAGAGCAGCCACCAAGCCCCACTGCCTGGGCATAGCCCCAGTGAGGGATGGTGGATGGGGCAGCCCCAAGCCCTTGGGCCTTGCAGAAAACCCCTGCTCATCTCATGAGCCAAGACATGCAAGCACAGGCTGGCAGGTTCTAAGTCACCAGCCCCAGTGACACAACCCCAGCCCCTCTATGACCCCCAGGCCCTGAGGCACTCCCCACCCAATGCAGAGTTGCATCTGCCTCCCCTTGCACCGCCTGGAAGTGCAGCCCTGGACTGCAGCTGCTCCAGTCCCTGCACGGCAGAGCAAGAGCAGGGGCAGGTGCAAGGCCAGAGGGGCCACAGGGATGTGCCAGGTGCTGCCCACGCTATGGAGAGGAGATCCCTGGCTGCAGGGCCAGGACCCCACACTGTGCTCACCCTGATACCCCATACTGAGCGTTGAGCATAAGCCTTGGGGCCCGTTCACCTTGGGTGCACCCACCCAGCACTGCAGGACATCAGCCATCCCCACACCACCACGTTTCTGTCAAGGCCCCAGCCTGGACACAGGTCCCTGCAGCCACAGCAGCTGGGAAAGGTCCCAGCAGCACCGGGGGCCCCAGGCTCACCCTGGCCTCCACACACCTGCTGGGATAGAACTGGCTGAGGAACATCCCAACTCCAGAGAGCATTCGGGGGAAGATAAGGAGCAGCAAAAGGCCAGGGAACACAGGATCATCCCGGGTTGTGCCCCACTCTGTCCCCAAGCCTAGCACTGTTTTCACTTAGGCCCACACAGCACATTTGATACAGACGAGGTGCACAAGCGACTTGGCCTGGGAGCCAGGAGGTGCCAGCAGACAGAGGACGCTGCCTCGGCAGGACCGGCTCCGGGTGCCTGCAGGACGGGCACCTGCTGAGGGCAGCGGGGCAGCTGGAGACCAAAGCCCAGCGAGGCAGTGCCCTCCCGGGGGATGGTGCAGACAGCCAGAGCCGCCAAGACAGACAGTGACTCAGCAGCTGAGTCAGGGCTGAGCCGGCACCCCACGATGGGCAGTGAGTCACGAGTGCCCCGAAAGCTGATCCTGACAGCAGCGTGATGGGAAGCCACAGCCGCACTGCCCGAGCAGGCACAGGGCATCCTGTGGGCCAGGGACATCAGCTCCAGCAGCAGCTCCAAAAATCCAGTGCTCCATTTTGTCTCAAAACCTCCTGTCCCCAACATGCCTCGTGGTGAGGCTGGGCACTCGAGACAGCAGCCAAGTGCTGTGGGAGTTGCCCTCACGGAGGAAATACGCTGGGAGTGGGGTCTGGAAGGGACGCCTGTGAGGAACATCCTGCATCTGGAGCAGGGGACAGGGCAGGGCCATCCAGAGGTTGGGGCTGCCTCAGTGTTTGGGAATGTTACCCCTCCAGCTGAGCCTGGGAACGGGCCGCGAAGGAAAGCGCCGGGAACTGGGGCTGGCCTGTTCGGTTCATATGTTAAAATTTAATAAGGGCATTATTCATAGAAAGAGGAATCCAGATCCCGGCGCTGCCAAGCCCTCCCTTTCAGCAGCATCCAAGCCGAACAAAGTGGGACGGGGGAAAGGAAATGCCTGGGAATAAGGCGCAGACAGGGGTGACCGAGCCGTGGCGGCAGCTGCCGGGGACGGGGCTCCTCCGGGCTCCGGGCCGGTGCCGTGGCCGCACTTGGAGGGTCCCGGCCGCCCCCGGGCCGCAGCCCCGCGCTGCCACGTACCTCCGCGGTGTCATCAGAGCCGGGGGAGGCCGGGCCCTCCCGTGTCATTCACCGGGGGGCAGCCACTGGGGACCCGGGCCCGGCGTAGCCGCGCTCCGGTCGCCCCTCGCGGAGGCGAAGCCGCCCCCGGGAGCGATGCCGGGCGCGGGAGCCCCCCCGAGACGGCGGGAGGAGGCGCGGGGTGGGACGGGCACAGCCCGGACGGAGGGACCGCGCCCGGCCGCGCATCTGCACCCGCCGACACACCCCCGGGCCGGGCCGGCGCTGCGGGCAGGTGCCGGGGGTCGGGGGGCTCTGCCCGCTCCCCGCCCGCCCCGCGCCAACTTTCCGGTCCTTTCCCCGCCGGGAAGTTGGCGCGGGCGGGGCCGGGCGGGGGCTCGGGGGGCTCGGGGCGGGGTTCCCCGCGGCGCTCACCTACGTCGGCGTTGCAGAAGGCCTGTTGCGGGTGGATGGGCGAGCAGCTGCAGGCGTCGGCCGGGCGGGCCCTGCCGAGCAGCAACACCGCCAGCCAGGCCAGCAGGCTGGGCAGCGCGGCGGGCATGGTGCGGGGCTGCGGGCGCGGCCACCCGGCCCCGATCCCGCACCCACCGCCGGGCCCGGCCGAGCCGCCGCCGGGAACTTGGGTCCGGCCGGGGCGGGCGCTCTGCGGCCGCCGCTCCGTTGCCTTCACGGAGCCGTTCGCTTCCTCCCCGCCGCGCTCGGCCTCGCTCTTTAACGTGCTCCGGGGATCTGCTGCTCCTCCTCCGCGTGGCGCGGGGCCAGCCCGGCTGCGCCCGCCCTCCGCGGGATGCGGCTCCGCCGCGACCGCTGCCCCCGCCCCGGCACGGNGTAGCCGCCCCCGCCCACCCCAAGGAGAGCAGTGGATGGCCGGACAGGCAGCAGTTCTGGCTGTGCCCGAGAATTCCTCACCACCTTCGGCCCCTCCAACCCAGCTCGTCCCACACCCGAGTTCCCCTGCCTCCTTCCTGCTCCCACTGCGGGTCTTGTGCCACAGCGACCTGCCCGAGGCCTCGGGCCTCTCCCACTAGGCAGCAGCTCCTGCCCTGGAGCACAGCTCCAAAACCCCACCTTGTCTCTATCCTGGCTGCATGATGGGGTTTAACCCTGGTGGGCAGATCAGCCCCCAGGTGCTCTTGGTTCATTCTTCCCAGCAGGGTGGTGAGAGAACTGGGAAGGGGAAAGTGAGAAAGTTGCTGGCTGAGATAAAGGTGGTTTTGCAGGTGAAGCAAAAGCCACACATAAGCAAAGCAAAGCAGGGAATTCTTTCACCCCTCCCCATGGCAGGCAGGCGCTCAGCCATCCCCAGGCCAGCCAGCCTCCAGCACCTGATGATGCACCCATCATTGACGATGACAAACGCCATCACTCCAAATGTCCCCCCTTCCCCCAGCTCTGTACACCGAGTATGATTCCATAGGGTGTGGAATATCCCTTGGATCAGCTGTTCTGTGTCCCCTCCCGACGCCTTGTGCCCCCCCAGCCCCTCACTGGTGGGATGAAAGCAGAATAGGCCTCAAGCTGTCCAAATGCTGCCCAGCAGTAAAGAAAACATGCCTGTTACCAACGCTGTTCCCAGCACAAATCCAAAACACTGCCCTACACCATCGAATATGGAAAAACAGACTCTGTCCCAGTCCAAACGCACACACTGTGTCACCGTGGAGGTGTCAGGGTGCTGCTGCTGTCCCTGTACCCGTGCTCTGTGCCTGGCTGGCTGCTGAGCGTGCTCCATGTCCCCAGCAGTGCCCTTCTCCCAGCGGAGCAGGCAGGGACACAGCTCCCGAGCACAGCTGGGCCCGCTGTCATGGCCATGTGTTGGCACGACAGCCACCACCACGGCCACAAAATGTGCTCCTGAGCCAGCCTCCTGCCACAGCACTGCCATGGAGAGGCAGAGAAAGTAATAGAGATGCTCAGCCTCCAGGATGAGAAGAAACAGAACTGGGCAGCTGGACCTGGCCCAAACCCTGACTGAGCCTGCAGGGAACACATGGGAGGTGACAGCAGCCACAGTGCTGGGATGCTGGATGGCACCTGGAGATGGGGGCCCAGGCTGCCAGCTCCACTGTGGGACTCACGGTCTGCAGAGGCTCCAGCAGCAGGAGGATTCCTGCTGGTCCAGCTGCCTGAGGCATTGGTGCTGCTGCTCTGAGGGCAGCACAGTGCTGAGGGCAGGGCCCCAGGGATGCTTCAGCCCAGGGGACAAGAAGGGACCAGGTAGCAGGGACAGCCACTGGCACAGCCCTGGGGCCACAACAGGTGCTGTGGAGCTGCTGGTGCTGGGCTGGGAGGGTGACTGAGGCCAGGAGAGATTGCCAAGCAAAGTTCAAGTGATGGTTGAGTGGCCGCCATGGACTGTGGCCAGCTGGCACCCAGTGTGGGCTGCAAGTGCATCCTGGGTGCCCTGGGCTGGGTGCTGCACGATCCTGAGGCCACGTGCAGGGGCCAAAGCCAGGTCTGCCCGTGGCACTGGGGACAGGTCCGTGTCTGCAGACAAGCGCAGCCGCTGGCAGCCCAGCACTGGCCGAGTCATTGTCTGGGCTAAATGAAAACACATGTCTGGCGTTCTGCATGGCTCACAGAGGTGCTGACACTGTAAACAGGGATGGGGGAGCAGCCTGGCTGGGTTCTTGGGAGGGCCCCATCCACTCTGCAGATCCTTCCACCCAACCACAGCCTGGTTGCTGCTCTCCCTCCCTGAGCACGGCTGGACCCCACAGCACAGCAGTGCCAGGGCATCACAGAGGCATCCAGGGGGAACAAGGGCTCCCCAAAGCACTGTGGCCATGTCCAGCTCTCTGAAGCCCTACTTGCTGGCAGACCTGCCCTAGGGGCAGTGTTAAAGGGGACCAAACTGGGGACACCACAGAGCCAAACACCGGTCCTGGTGTGAGGATATGCTGCCCGGTGACCTAGAGCAGGGCAGGCCTGAGCCAGGTCAGTGTGTGCAGGCCAGGAGCCGCAGCCCCCTTGGTCAGAGGGCTCAGGAGGGCCCCAGGGCCAGCAGATACGCCTTTGACACTTGTGGCTTCTGAAACCACACAAGTTCCTCCTGGGGGCCACAGGCTGTGGCTGCAATTTCACAACATGCTGGCTGGCGTGGGGAGGGCTCCCTGGCCAAAGCCCTGGGCTGCTGTGAACACTGCTCAGCTGCCGCTGGCTCTGGGAAGCAGAACTGGAGCTCCTGGCTCTCCTCCTGCACTGAGCATGGCAGCCTTTGCACAGCATGGCTGCACTGTCATGCTGCTCCCAGCAGTTTCTGTCCAGGGCAGGGCTCTTCCCAGAGCTGACAGTTCTGGGGCTGGAGGCATTTCTGGGGCCAGAGCCATTTGCAGCCAGGGCTTGGAGAAGACACACGGCCAGCACACATACACACCTCCAAGGGTTTGGCCTGGGAATGGCACTGGGATGGGCCCACTTTACACCTGGCCACAGCTGGTGGCCCCATCATCCACACTGGCTCCCCCTTCCCCATAGGCAGAGCCACTGTGCTGGAACAACAGTGGTGACAGAACTGCTGCATCCCCTGTGGTCACAGGAGCAGAGGGACACAGACTCCTATGTAAAACTTTTCTCTGAAACAAGCCACCTGTCACCCCAGCCATCACCTCACCCAGCTTATGGGAAAAGGGAAGGAAAACCAGCTTCTGGAGAAAAAGCCTGATGAAATCCCCCAAGTCTGACTGCTCCAGCTGCACACCCCCTCCACCCAGGAAGCCCCACGGCACACAAGGCAGAGCTGTAGAGCTGGGCACCAGCACTAAACCCAGGGCACGGATGTCACCAGAGCCACCCACCCAGCGCAGGTGGTTCTGTCGCACTTCAGGGCTGGGCACTAAGGCTGCACTGGGGCCTGCCTGGGCACCAGCACTCCAGGACCTGGACACTGTCCCGGGGCCGGGAGCACCCTGTGGTGGCGGTCCCTTGCCGCCAGGTGCCACTGCCGAAACACTTGCACCACACCTGCTGCAGGTCAGTCAACACTTTACAGGAGAGCCCAAGGCCAAGGACAGAGCTGGGAACGCTGCCTGAAATCCCTCATGGACCTCGGGCTAGGAGCCAGCTAGCAGGGCCTGCCCGTGTCCCTAGGCTGCCTCCACTCGGTGCAGATGTCTGTTAAATAAACTCGATGCCCTCGTACTTCACACTCCCAATCCTGGTCTCGGGCAGGAGGAAGCGCCCGTCCAGCGTGAAGGCCATGATGTAGCTGGAGATCTTGCCATTGTCCTCTTCTGATTTTAGCGCCACGATGATCTGGTCGTCTGTGTCCGGGATGAACTTGAAGGAGGAGAAGCCGTGGGTGGGAACCACCTCGCCCACACGCCCCACCGTCACGTCCCCAAAGTCCTGGGTGGAGCTCAGCAGCAGGTTGGTGCCTCGCTGCTCGTCCGCCTTCTCGCTGTAGCGCTCGTGGCTGGCGCGGCGCGGCAGGAAGAACCAGCGCTGCAGCGTGTCGCTCCAGGAGGCCGACTCGTGGATCAGGTACCCTGCGCAGGAAGTGGAGTGTGACCACACGGGCCACAGGGGCACCAGCCACTCTGGGCCGGGACCTTCCCCCTTCCTCTCCAAACCACCCCACAGCCCTGCACAGGCATCCCCTATGAACTTTTCTGCCTGCTCCTGCCCCACTGCCTGACAGCAGCCCCCCAGTTCCTCCCAGAGCCAGGCAGGGGCACCCAGCACACTCCACTCTGCCTGGGGGCCCAGCTGCCAGGCCCAAGGCCAGCTGAGCCACCCTTCAGCTGCTCCTGGCACAGGCAGCAGAGGAAAATGACAGGACAAGGGGAGATCTCTGGCCTCCAGCAGCCTTTAAATCTCACCCAGTGCCAGTATCCCTGGGTGAGGGTGACTGTATGGCTCTGGAGCCATCAAGAATGTGGGACATGGGGTGGCAGGAGGTTGCCCTGCTCCATACCTGGGGGCCTGATCCCCGCTGCAGCTCTCAGTGCATTGTAGTTGGTCACCCAGTTCTCGTGGCTTACGTCACCCTTGTAGCCAATGACCTTCACCCACTGGGGGTTCTCGTTCACCACCTCCCCTGTCGTGGTGGTCCACTCCTTGCCCAGTCCACCCACATACAGGTGCTCATCCTTCACTGCCAGCCACTCTGCCTTGAAGCCTGTGGTGGAAAGCAGGGCATGAGGGGGGCTCAGTCAGCACATGATCATCAGACTGTCCCACATACCCCAAACCCTACAGGTCTGAGCCCGGTGCTGGGCACAGTGTCCCCCATGCAGCCAGCTGGTCTCTCGGCAGGAATTGCCCTGTCTTGGCCAGGCTCAGAGGTCACAGGAAAGGTGCACCCCACCCCAGCAAGCAGAAAAGAGCCAAGGGCTTTCACAGGGCAGGATGGGAGCTCACCTTTCCCCACAGTGCCGTCCCCATCTGGGAGGATCACCCAGGGCACCACCTTGTTGCCCTCGATCTGGTAGACCACACCTGTCCGGTCGTCCACCGCGTACAGCTTCCCGTTGAAAACCACCAGCTCTGAGAGCTCCATGCCCCGGCCCTTCTCAGCCAGGTGGGACTGCAGCATGCTCTCATCCTTGTCCCACTCCACCGTCACTCTGTCCCCACTGTCTGACAGTACCAGGTAGCCCTTCTTCAGGTAACTGAACCAGGTGTGCTCCTGGGAGCCCCGGGACTGTGTGTCCAGGTCCGCAATGACGCCGATGCGGTAGCGCACGCCCTCGGGGTTCCTCTGGGGTGGGGACAGCGGGTAGGTGTCATTGTAGCGCTCTCCTGCCTGCAGGCCAAGCTGCCAGGTGCGAGGGCTGGGGGGGCCATGCCGTGCTGGGGAGGAACGGTGCAGGCAGAAGAGCAGCAGCACAAGCCCCACACAGGCTGAGGACAGCACGATGGCCTTCCAGCGCAGTCGGAAGCGGGGATCAGCTCCCTTGGTCATGGACGCGAGGACGGGCAGACCACCCACGCTGATCCGGAGGGGGCTCATAGACTCATGGCAGGGCGGGACTGGCATCAGAGAGGGGGCGAGGAGAACCTGGTGGAAAGAGGGGAGGGAGAAGGTCAAGAGCTGGATTTGGTGCTGACTGAGCTCGGGGTACAGCAGAACACAGCCACGAGGGGCCCCATCCCCTCACCTCATGCAGGTAAGAGCCACCATGCCCAGGGGCTGTTTGCTGCTGGAACCACCCTCAGCCCCTCTCACCTGGCTCCCTCTGCGCCCCCCGACCAGGAGCCCCAGAGTGTTGGCAGGATTGCATTGACCTGTCCAGCACCTCTATCTGTCCCATGGTCACTGCAGCTCAGGCAGTGAGCTGAGGCACCCGGCTAAAGGTGAGCCCCGTGTCACAGTGTCCTGGGGCATGTCCCCACAGAGCCCTAGGGGGAAGAGAGTTCCCCTCGGGTGGCAAGGATTGACCCTTGCTGCCTCCGGAGTGGCTGGGCAGCCTGGCCCAGCTCCTATGGCACTGAGAACCGATCCCTCTGATGAGCCGTNATTCCCCTCGGAGTGGCAAGGATTGACTCTTTCTGCCTCCGGAGTGGCACTGCGAACCGATCCCTCTGATGAGCCGTGAGCTTGTCCCCAGGCCACATCGGGACACTGGCAGACACGTGGCAGCTCCGCCCAAGCAGGATGCCAACACCTGAGCAGGAAGCGCAGCGCCCAAGGGACACATACGCTGACCTGCCCAGCCCCACAGACACAGGACCCCTCCATCCCTGCCCAGGTCACAGCGTGTCCTCCGTACGTGAGCACCGTGAGCCCCCCCTGGGCTGTGCCCACCCGCGGGCCCGGGGTGCCAGCAGTGCCCCTCGGTGCCACCTCCCTCCCTGCAGCACAGAGGACGTGGCAGCGCCCCGGGCTCCCGCAGACGGGCACTGCGGGCTGCGCGGCCGGCAAGCAGCCACCACTGCACCCGTGCTCACCCCGTGCCAGCCCGCCCGGGGCAGAGACCCCATCCCGGGGCAGAGATGCCCAGCTGCCATCCCAGGGCTTTCCCACCCCGCAGGGTCTCAATGTGCCTTTCAGAGTGGCAAACAGAGGCGGCATTGAGCGTGAAGGGCCGGCCCCGGACAGGGGAGCTCCGGCGCGGCACAGGCACGGAGCCCGCGGGTCGGCGGCACGGGAGCGCTTCTCGTCCTGCCGCGATCCCGGAGCGTGGGCCTCGGCAGAGCCCTGGGGACCCCTCTCGGTGCACTGACCCCCACCGCGTTTGTAGCCTGCCCTAAGCACGGCCACGGGGAACCCTCAAAACCTCGGGGCATGGTCACCGGCACCCCCGGGCATGGAAACGGGACCCCCCAACACCCCCGGGCATGGACACGGGACCCCCCAACACCCCCGGGCATGGAAACGGGACGCCCCTCTAAGGACACGGGGACTCTCCGCCTCCGCCAGGCGCGCCCTCGGGAACCCCCCGCGTCCCTTCCCCGGCCGAGCTGACGGGCAGCCGGGGCACCGCCCGGACCGAGCGGGGGCGGCCCTGAGGCCCCCCGCGACCCCGGGACCTCCGCGCGGGACACAGCCCCAAGGACCTCACCGCTGCCGTCCGGGCAGGGTGCTCGAGGCCCGCGGTGCCCCCGTCCTGCAGGGACCCCCGCCCGCCGGCCTGGCCCGGCGCCCCGCGCCCCCCGCCCGTGTCCCCGCTCANCCGCCGAGCGGGGCCCGCGGAGCCGGGGGCCGCGCACGGGCGGCTGGAGCCCAGCGGCGGGGGCGGTACGGGGGCCGGAGCGGCTCTGCGGGGTGGGCATAGCCCGGCTGCCCGGCGGGCATGACCCCAGTGCTGCCCTGCTCCAGCCCGCTACATATTCTGTCCTTGTCCTGGTTGCCCCCTGTGTCCCGGCGCCACTCGGAGCGGGGTAAATCCAGCCCCGCACCTTGGGACCCGTGTGTGTGTCCGGCTGTCAAAGGCTGGAGCCCGGTGGGGCTGTGCTGGCCGTGGTGCCCTCGGGGCTGGGAACGGCCTCGGCGCTGCCGGCCCGGGGCAGGTCCCGCGCCGGGGCCAGCCGCACCCGCCGGGATCCCGGGCCCCGCGGCAGCTCGGGAGCCGCTGGCACGTGCCGCCTCCGCTCCCGGTGCGGCGGCCCCGGAGCACGAACGGCTGAGGCGGCCGGTCCCGGGAGCACACATGGTTAAGGCAGCCGCGGGCGCACATCTGGCGGGGGAGGGCTGCGAGCCTCGTCCCGCGCCTCGCTGCCTCCTGCGCTTCCAAAAAGTGCATTTCCGCCCGGGCCGAGCGGGGAGAGGCGGCTCCGGAGCGGGAGGCAGCGGTCGGCCGAGGGCAGGCTCCGCGCTGGCCCCGGCGATGCTCTAGGGCAGCCAAGGCAGCGCCGCGAGGGAGAAGCCGTGCCCCAGAGGTAGGTGGGGACAGGTTTGGGAGGCCTGACGATCACCCCCGGGGCTGCAGGGGTCGTGCTCCCGTCTGCGGGCGCTGCGGCGGCGGGGCCGAGGTACCGGGAGGCGGCCCCGCCTCGACGAGCGCTCGGGTGTCCGTCCTGGCACACGCCCAGACAGGCGGACCGGTCCCCGTGCCCTCCCCGTCGAGCGAGGCCCTTGCCCTGCCTACGAAGGAGCAGTGGGGACCACACGGCTGAGCCTCGCAGAAGTCTGAGGAGGACACAGATACCCCCCAGCCCTGCCCCAGCTGCGTCACCAAAACCTCCATTGCTACGAACACATCAAGCCCACGCTGGGCCACCTTCGGCATCTCTGGGGGTCACAGTGGCTGTTGGGGTCCCCAGCGCAACGTCTTGCTGGTGCTACAGAAGCTGGAGGGCTGCAACTACGCCATGCTCCTTCCCCACATCTGCCCCATGCAGCCCCCACCCTGCTGCCTGCCAGGTCTGTCCTGCTCCAGGGAGAAAAAAGGGCTCTGCAACCGTTCCAGCATCTGCAGCAGAACATGGGGCAGCTGGCCCACTATCAGGACCCCAGAGACACAGTGGTTCTGGCTGCTGTGGTGCGGGGAAGTTTGGATCCACCACCCTAAATGGAGAGGGTGAGCTGGGAGTGCACGTCCTGCTGCCTCCACACTGCCCTGAGCCCCTCATCCCTCCCCTAGGGTTTGTTCCGTTTCATCCTAGTCTTCATCTCCATCTGGAATGTATTTTGGGATGTTTTGACTTGCAGTCCTAAGGCTTCTGCAGCCACTGAGTTTAAATCTCTGACTGCTGCTGGAGACCGGCCAACCCTGACGGGCAAACTCGGCAGGGCTGTGTGTGCCTGTGCACAGGTGGGCACCTCCCGCCCAGCTCAGCTGCAGGGTGCAGGGGGGACACGCTGGGGGCCCAGCGAGCCCCGTGTGTGCTGACAGCACCCTGTGTGCACCACACGCTCGCCTCGGCTCCCGGCAGCCTGGGAAGCACTGCCTTCCACCATGGGAACTTCCTGGTGAAGGGTTTCTCCTCGTGGAGAGGAGAAAACTGATGCTGACACTGCGTTTTCCCCAGGGCCAAGCCTGCTCCAGGTCCCAGAGGAATGCCTGGTGTGATGGTGCCGGAGCTGAGGGAAAGCCACAGGCTTCCCGACCCCCTGGCGTGCTCTATGCTGTGTTCAGTGCTGTGCATCTGGCGCAGCTGGAGGCCAGGCAGGGTGAGCAGGGCCAGGGCTCCCCTGGGTGATACCTGCTCACAAGCCCGTGGTTGGCCTCCTCCACGCCTCTATCCATGGATCCGCTTCTCCTCTGCCTCCCTCCGCACCTGGCAGCACCGAGACACCCAAACGGGATGAGAGACGGAAAGACAGGAGCACCGGGAAGTGTAGGAAGGGGCCTGGCCCTTGGCAGAGGGTTTGAGCAGCAGGAAAAGCCCTTTGGAGCCTTTCCCAATCCCTCCGCCCCTTCCCAGCTCCAGTGACTCAGAATCCAGGCATCCGCCCCAGACGCCCTCCGCACCCGCTGCGGGAGCACACACGGAGCCCAGCCCTTGGAGCCGCACCTGGGGACAGTGGTAACAGCCACCCATCACCGATCGGAGACCCCGGGGCTCTGAGAGCGGGCGCTCACCAAAACAGCAGGATTCTGCCCCCAGGTCCGTCCTGGCCTGGCTCAGCCGCCGAGCACGGGACAGGGCTGGGAGGGCCCTTTGTGCCCCAGCCACGCCGCTGCGGGGTCCCGCACAGCCCGCGGGGTCCCGCACAGCCCGGGGGGTCCCGCACAGCCCCCGGGGTCCCGCACAGCCCGCGGGGCAGGAGCACAGCCCCCCGGGCTGGCGCACAGCCCGCGGGGCAGGAGCACAGCCCGCGGGGCAGGAGCACAGCCGGGCGCTGCCGCCGGAGGCTCCTGCGGAGGGCACAGCGACCACACCCGTACCCCATCCCAGGGAGGCACCTGGCTGAGATAGGAGCCGGGAGCAGCCATCCCCCTCCCGGCTCGGAGCCTGCTGCCGCGGGATGCCCAGCGCTGGCCAGTGCTACACCCCTGTTTGGCCAAGGCTGTCCTGGTGCCTCGGGGCCAAAGGGCGAGGCGCTGCGTGCCCGGCCCCACGTCTCCAGCAGATACGGTTTTGATAATAGAGGGAGGGGTCACGAAGGGCCCGGGCTGGGCCACAGTGCCACCACCACTGCAAATATTAGTTTTGGCCCCATGCAGGGTGTGGGCTCTCAGAAAGGTTTCTCCCTGTGGCAGCCAGCTCCCAGATAGGGCTGCCAGCCCACATCCATCTTTCTGGAGGAGTGGGTCTTGTCCCCTTGCAAACCCTTGGGCTGGCAGCCCCCAGGTCACAGGAGCCCCCCACAGGAGTGGGGCCACCCTCTCTGGGCCCAGCCGGGGTCCCACACACAGGCAGGGCTGCACCCCGACATTTGCCCCATGGCATCTGGAGCTGTCTGTAATTTTTCAGGTGCTGACATCCTAAATTGCTGCTCTTGGGTGTCCATGGGAGGCAGCTGAAGCCAGGCTGAGCTGCAGCAGCAGCACTTGGTCCAGGACTTGGCCCGGTCAGAGGCTGCTGCTGTGCTCCATTCTCAGCTTCTGAGGTAATCCCATTTGCCATATGTGCCAGGCCTCAGGGGCTGCAAGGCCGCAGCCCTCGTGTTGGTGAGCCCAGAGCCCCCAAACTGCCCCAATGAGGGTCACCCCAGGTGCTCACTGGGGTGACACTGTTCCACAGCCCAGCCAGAAACTGGGGGCTGTGCAGTGCACGGGTCCTGTCCCAGGACAGCTTGGGACATGGCTGGGCTGGGAGTCTCGTCATTCCTGTCACCCTCAGCTGTCCCTGGCACCTCACAGGGCACTGCCAAGGCATGGAGGGGCTGTGGGTGCATGGTGTCCTGCTGATCTTCCTGCTGCCCTGCCCTGTGGGGAGCCAGACCAGCTCCATCCCTGCCCAGCAATGGTGGACAGACCCCAATGAGGCCCCATCCCAGCACCAAGCTGCCAGGTGAGGGGACCCCAGAGCCAGGGTGCTCTGCAGGGGGGCCAGGGCAGCCCTGGCACCACAGAGGGCCCCTGCCCCCCCCAGCTCCCTGTTGTGCTTTGCTTTCTGCCTTGCCAGGGCCACACAGGAGCAGAAGGCTGACGGTGGCCAGGAGGGGCTGCCCCCACAGCCCCGCTGTGTCCGCTGCTGCCCCCCAGCCGAAAAGCGCTTCTACCCCCAGTACCAGCCCATGCCTCAGATCAACATGACCATCCTGAAAGGTGAGGGCTGGCAGGACCCCACGCTGTGTTGTCAGCATTGCCCCAGGCCCTGCGCTGAGCTGGGCTCACGGTGCCAGCTCCTGCACAGACCGGGAATGAGAAGCTGGGGTGGTGCCGGTGGTCCTGTGCCCTGCACAGACTGGGCAGGAGCCACAGTGGGGTGGTGCCGGTGGTCCTGTGCCCTGCACAGACTGGGCAGGAGCCACACTGGGGTGGTGCCAGTGGTCCTGTGCCCTGCACAGACTGGGCAGGAGCCACACTGGGGTGGTGCCGGTGGTCCTGTGCCCTGCACAGACAGGGCAGGAGCCACATTGGGGTGGTGCCGGTGGTCCTGTGCCCTGCACAGACTGGGCAGGAGCCACATGGGGGTGGTGCCAGTGGTCCTGTGCCCTGCACAGACAGGGCAGGAGCCCCTGAGGGCAGAGCAGCCCCTGCTCTGGTGGCATCTGGGCAGCAGTATCAGAGCCTGGGGAGGGGCTGGGGCAGGACTGGTGGGTCCCTGCTCCCTCTATCCATCTCTGGGCAAGGGGCTTTCGTGGTGCTGGGCTCAGCTCTGGCCCCTGCCTGACAGCCCAACTCTCCCTCCTGCTCTGCCCAGGAGAGAAGGGGGACCGCGGTGAGCGTGGCATGCAGGGCAAGTTTGGCAAGACGGGGGTGGCCGGCAGCAGGGGCCATGCAGGGCCCAAGGGACAGAAGGGCAGCATGGGCGCCCCCGGGGAGCGCTGCAAGAGCCACTACGCCGCCTTCTCCGTGGGCCGCAAGAAACCCCTGCACAGTAACGACTACTACCAGACCCTCATCTTCGACACGGAGTTTGTCAACCTCTACGACCACTTCAACATGTTCACGGGCAAGTTTTACTGCTACATCCCTGGCATCTACTACTTCAGCCTCAATGTGCACACCTGGAACCAGAAGGAGACGTACCTGCACATCATGCGCAACGGGGCGGAGGTGGTGATCCTCTACGCCCAGGTGAGCGACCGCAGCATCATGCAGAGCCAGAGCGTCATGCTGGAGCTGAAGGAGCAAGATGAGGTCTGGGTGCGGCTCTACAAGGGGGAGCGTGAGAACGCCGTCTTCAGCGATGAGTACGACACTTACATCACCTTCAGTGGCCACCTCATCAAGTACAGTGGGGACCCCTGAGCACCAGGCCCCCACACTCCTCCTGTGCCAGGCCAGGCGGCCAAGGAGCCCCTGTCCCTCTCGTCCCAGGAGTGCCACCCCCATTTTGCTGTTAGTCACCCTAGTGCCACTACCCCCAGCAGCTGCACCAGTGTGTGAATGCCTTCACTCCAGTGCCTCAAGGCCAACCAGACACACCTGGAAGAGTTGGAGCAATTTAAAGCCCTGCCACATTAGTGACCAGGAAGCAGCTGCTCACCTGGGGTGGGCAGGGAGCTCAGCCCCTCTCCCCACTCCAGAGCTGGGTTTGCCAGGCACAGCCTGTCATGGCACTGGCTGAGCTGGCACCAGTGGAACAGTGTGGCTGCTGGTGCCCTGGTGTGAGGCAGCGCAGACACTTGCACCGTGTTCCCCGTCGTGCCAGGCCATGCTCCCCGGCTGGAATGGGCAGAAGGTGCTCAGTGCCATCAGGAAAGGCAATAAACCACTAAGGGCCCTCATTCCTTCCACGGTGCAGGTGTTGCAATGGGGGGCTGGGTACCCCTGTGGGGAGTGAATTGCATCAGTTCCCTCTGCAGACTGCGTCACTGCTCGCCACAGCCTCTGCTCAGGAAGGGCTGTCTCCCCACCAGCAGCCCTTTGGCCTCAGCCACTTCCTCTTCCGTTAGGTTATCTGCTGGCCAGGCTTTGTGTTTGTGTAGATGCAGCAGTAGCATGGGCCAGCATGCTGACCCCCCCTTTCAGCGCGTGCCACATTAAACATCTCACATTTCCAGCCTTGCTCACACGCTCAGTGTCCTCTTGCTTTGTGTGTGGGGAGGCCCCAGGGCAGGGTTCTGCTCCTGAGGTGCAGAGGATCCCTGAGAGCTGGGGACTGGCATGGTGCTGGTGAGCTGGGGGTGGAGAGGGAAGAGCAAACTGTCCCTGGAGAGCCGCGAGACCTGTGCCAGGCACTGCCTGGGCCAGCTGTGCCCCAAGGGCCAGGGGCTGTGTGCAGTGACAGAAGTGTCAGCCTGGGAACAGGACAGGCTGGGAAGGGTGACAGGGATGCCAGGAGTCCAGGTTAGCCGGTCATCTGTGGAGAGGAGATAGGTCTGAGGTGAAGCTGGGTGTCAGGGTCTGGATTGGCGGGTCTGTGGCTGGGCTGAGCAAGGTTGCAGCTGGAAACCAGCACCCCAAGCATAGGAGGGAGGGGAACGGGCTGGGGGGACTGAGGATGACCTTAAATAGAGCTCTGGCCCCACCTGTGGGGAGTGGGTGGATGGTGGAGGCCAAGTCAGGCAGGTCAGGCCGCTCACTGCTGTGCCTGTGGGGGTGGGGGCGTCAGCCCAGGGCCCCAGCCCTGCCCCATGGCTCGGGCAAAGCTCCTTGGCCCCCGGGGACCCGGTACCGTCTCCATCGCAGACTGCACATCAGGGCCTGTTACGGCCACAGGTTGCATCGCAGCACAGAGATTCCCGTCCTGGGACACGTGTTCCACCCCAGGACACGCAATCCATTCAGAGGCATGTGGTTTCTGCCCAGGACACGCAGCCCATCCCAGGACACACGTCCCTACCGCCACACGGGCCACGGCGGGCCGCGGGGCGGGCGGTGCCCGGGGCGGTGCGGGGCCGGGCGGGCGGA
>WAAE01022455.1:406405-432133 GCA_013400495.1 Nicator chloris
TGGCGGAGGCGGCGGAGGCGGCGGCGGCGGCGGAGGGGCCCGCGCGGCGCGGGAAGAGGACGGGAACCGAGCCCGCGGCAGCGGCGGACGAGCCGGCGGAGGCGGAGCGGGCAGCGCGGCGGCGCCGGAGGTGGATGGCGGGGACCGGGGCCGAGGCCGCGATCGTGTCCGGGACCAGGATGGGGACGGGGACGGTGATGGGGATGGGGTCCGGGACCGGGACCGTGATGGGGACCGGTGCCGGGGCTGGCCGGGCCAGGTCGGCGCTGGCCGCGGTGCTGGCCCAGCCCGGCCCTCACCCACCTCCCGGGACAGCTTCCAGCCGGCGGCGGACATCCAGGGAACCACTGTCCTGCACGACACCATCAGCGACCGCCCGGAGCCCCTGCCAGGTGAGGGTCCGTGAGAGGCGCCCGCCGCGCCCCTGGGCCCCGCCGGGATGGGGACGGTGTCGGTGCCGTCCCGAGCTGCACAGGCAGCGCTCGCTGCTGACTCTGTCCTGTCTCCCCGTCGTTCCCAGCAAGGTACTTTGACACCAAGACGACAGAGCCCATCAGCTTCTTCTTGTCTGGCCTGGAGGAGCTGCTGGCCTGGCAGCCCGACAGCAACGATGAGTTCAATGTGTCAGCCGTGCCTCTGGCCAAGCGACAGCCCCCACTCAACAGCAGGAGGCCCCGGACACTGGTGTGCCACGACATGCGTGGCGGGTACTTGGAGGACAGGTATGTGCCAGGTGGAAGGGCAGTGTGATAGTGGAGCTCAAAGTCTCAAACTCCAAGGCACTTCTGTTTCTGCCTGACACGTCTCCTGCTGGCTCAGCCGCAGGTGAGCAGGGATGGGGTGTTTATCTCTTGGCACCAGAGCTGGGGAACCTGGCTTGGGCTGGGATGTTCAGTGCCACAGCTCTGCCCAGCTCCCGGCTGTGAGTCAGGCTCCTACTCACCCCTGCAGCATCTGTCAGCGTCCTTCCTGCACTGCCCAACCCTTTTCCCTCTGCAGGTTCATCCAGGGCTCGGCCACACGCAACCCCTATGTCTTCTACCACTGGCGCTACATCGACATCTTTGTCTACTTCAGCCACCACAATGTCACCATCCCGCCTGTGGTCTGGACCAACGCCGCGCACCGGAACAGCGTCCCTGTGCTGGGTAAGGGCAGGGCCGAGCCCGGGGCTCACCCAGCAGTGAGGTGGATTCACCAGGATGCGCGGCTGACGCTGCCCTCGCCGCCTCCCCAGGCACATTCATCACGGAGTGGACAGACGGGCAGAAGCTGTGTGAGGCCTTCCTGGCCGCCGGGGAGGACGCGTACGGCGCCGTGGCCGAGCAGCTGGCCCGCATCGCCCAGCACTACCGCTTCGACGGCTGGCTGGTCAACATAGAGAACGCGCTGAGCGTCAGTCCTGGTGGCCTGCCCTGCCTCTCCCTGCCCACCTCCCTGCCTTTGTTCCCGTGGGGAGCCCCCTGCCCCCTGCCCTCACCCACCCGTGTCTGCTCTCTCCTGGCAGGCGACAGCGGTGGGGAACCTGCCCCTCTTCCTGCGGGACCTGACGGCACGGGTGCACAGCGCCGTGCCAGGAGGGCTGGTGATCTGGTATGACAGCGTCCTGAGGGATGGCACACTGAAGTGGCAGAACGAGCTGAACGATGAGAATAGGTGAGGCTGGCAAAACTGTCCCCGGGCGAGGGGCGTGAGCCCACCCCAAACCCAGCATGGGGGCGGTCAGGCACAACCTGCACGGCCCTTGGTGAGCTGGTGTGTGGCCACAGCCGCTGCCACTCCGACCCTTGTCCCCAGGATGTTCTTTGATGCCTGTGACGGGCTGTTCACCAACTACAACTGGAAGGAGGAGCAGCTGGAGCGCACGCAGAGGCTGGCTGGTCCACGCCAAAACGACGTCTATGTCGGCGTTGACGTCTTTGGCCGTGGGGATGTGATTGGTGGTGGCTTCGACACTGACAAGGTGGGTGTGACAGGGCTGGGCCAGAGTGCGACCCTGGACCTCCCCAGTGCAGGGTCCTGAGGTCCCCCTGATGGCCCTACTGGGCTGTGCTGTGTTGGGCTGCTAACCTGGGGATGAACTGGTGAGGAATGAGGGATCCCAGAGTGCCACACATGAAGAGGGAGTTGGAGGATTGCAGTGCTGCCATCCTGGAGGGGAGATGCTGCAGCACATCCGTGTGGTGTCCTGCCCCACCATGGGGCCAGTGGAACCTGGGGGGAGCAGGGGCAGGACAGGTGACAAGGTGACAATCTGGCCTGGCCCATGCTGCTCACGGCTCATTTCTGCAGTCCTTGCGCCTGATCCGCCAGCACGGGCTCTCTGCAGCCATCTTCGCTCCTGGCTGGGTCTATGAGCACCTGGGGAAGGAAAACTTCCTGCAGAACGAGAACAGGTGAGGGCAGCTCAGCAGGGCGGGGGTTGTGGGAGGAACAGGACTAGGAGTGCCCTGGCTCAGGAAGGCTGTGGAGTGGTGGGACACAGCTACAGGGGCACTGTGGCTGTCAGAACACCATGGCTGCTGACCAGGAGCCAGCTGGCCCCATTCTGCCCCGGCTGAGGTGACACCTGAGGCCATGCAGGGCAGTGACCATAACAGAGGTCTCTGCCCTGACATCCACCTTTGCCTCCAGGTTCTGGGGCTTGCTGGCCGAGTACCTGCCCACGCACAGCATTTGCACACTGCCCCTCACCACCTCCTTCAGCCTGGGCATGGGCACCAGCACATTCCTGGATGGGAAGGTGGGTGCAAGGTGACAGCTCTGCTCTGGTCAGACTGGGTCCCTGCTCTTGGCTCCCCTAGCTCAGCTCTCCCTGTGCTGCAGGATGAAGAGTCTGGGCCCTGGTATGACCTGAGTGCACAGGACACCCAGCCACTGTACCCAGAGCACCAGGGCACGCTGAGCACCAGCTGCTGCCTGCAGGATGCCTGGTGTGGGGGCAGCTCCCTGCAGCTGCAGGGGACCATTCCCCCCGGCGAGGAGCGCGTGGCTGTCCGGTGAGTTGGGGCCTTTACCCCTCCTCAGCGCTGGGCTGGCACCATGTCAGCCTGACATGGCCTGCATGGCCCGAGCTGTGTGGCCCCGGGGCCTTGTGGCGAGTGTGCCCAGGCTCTGCCCACACTGCCCAGCACACCTAACATGATGCACCTTCTTTTTGTCTCTCTCTCTCTCTCTGTCTCTGTCTCTCTCTGGGTGGATTTGGGGTCATCAGCCTCTTCTCTTTGCAGATTCCAGCCCCCCCCAAGCTCTTCCTGACCCTGCTCTACAAGCTGGAGGGGCCACAGCCTGATGACTTCACAGTGGCACTGGAGGTCACCACCTGGGACTCAGGGATGTGCTTCGAGGGCAACCCCACCTCCCTGCCCGGTGAGGACCCTGTCCCCCTGTGCTCTCTGCAGTGAGCACCTGCTGTAGAGCGTGGGACCAGCCCAGTCCCCCGCCCCCTGACCTGGCTCCCTCTGTCAGAGCCCAACGGCCGGCACTACCCCCGGTTCCTGCCGGCACCGCCGCCCAGCCTCGCCAAGCTGCTCGCTGCCTGCCACCGTGGCTCCCATGGCTGGACCAGCCGGTGAGTGCCCTGCCTGCATCCTGTGTCCACAGGCAGGCATGGGACACCAGGGCTCCCTGGCACCATTCCTGCTCTGCCTCTTCCCTCTCAGGTGCTATGAGCTGGAGCTGAAGGACTGTAGCCTACGAGACCTGTCTGTGATAGTGTCCCGCCAGCAGCCCAGCCCGCAGGAGACATCCTTCACCTGCCTCCTCGGGGAGGTGCGGGTGAGTGCTTGCCCTGGCTTGGTGGAGACGCCTGCCCCGGTGCCACCCTTGTTCCAGGTGGGTGCCCGCCCTGACGGTGCCGTGTTCCCTCGCAGGTGCTGGACACGGCCAGCCTGGGGGCCTCCCCACCGCAGGTGCACAGCGTGATGGCCTCGCAGCTCTGGTGGCAGGAGGGCCCCGAGCCCGGGCAGCTCTCGCTCAGCCTCACCCTGCGCTGGTCCTTCCCGCCCGGCCGTGCCAGATGGTTCCGCGTGCTGAGCCAGGGCGCCCGGTGCCGCCTGGGCCAGACAGCGCCGCAGGTGCTGGGGCTGGCCCAGGGCTGCCTGTTCCGAGCCGTGGGGCTGTCGGTGCCGCGGCCGGCGCCCGGACAGTCCTGCCGGCTGGAGCTGCTGGTGGAACCGGTGCTGCAGGACGAGCTGCCGGTGGACCCCGAGCGCTGGGGCCGCCTCGTGCTGGTCTATTCCGCGCCAGGCAGTGGCACCAGCTCAGATGGGCATTAAAGCAACTGTGGTGCAGCCCGTGCTATGTCTGCTCCGTGTGGCGGGTGGGCTGTGGGCCGGGGACACAGAGGGAGGCTGCATTTCATCACCCTGGGCTGCTGAGCCCCTTTCCTCCCACCCCTGTGGTTGTGCTCAGCCCTCACTGTGCGGGCCCACTGGGTCCTGACCAGGACCCCGCAAGTGGCTGGCAGGGACCCCCAACATGTTTGACCCCTGGGGCGGACTGGGGCACCTGCCCTGGAACCCCCACCAGCTCCTGCAGCCCTCACGGCCTCGAGCTGTCTGCCCACAGGCTGGGGATACTTGCCCTAAGACCCCAAGAGGCACAGCCCCCTCAGGGCTCAGCCTGGTGGGGAGCTGCCAGCACGGGCTCTGCAGAGCCCCGAGGAGCAGCCCAGCATGGGTGACCGCTGTGCTCATTAACGTGGACCCAGCACAGTGCCACCAGCCTACGCTGCCTCCCCTGAGCACCTTGTGAGGAGGAGAGAAAATTTATAGCAGCAATTATTTTCTCACAGTCTGGTGAGCAAGCAATTAGCAGGCAGGAGCAGGCGAGCGCTCCTGCAGTGGGGTCCCTAGCCCTGTCCCCAAACAATGCAGGCTCCACCAGGGACACCGATGCCAGCAATGGACCTGCTGCCCCTGAGGTGGGGAATGTGCTCAGGAACGTATTACCTGATGGCTTGAAGAATGAAGGGCTTGGCCCAGCCGGGAGAGGGCTCTTCATGCAGCACCCTGCTCCCTCACCATGGTGAGGCTGGGGGCCCCAAGGGTTCCCCACTTGCCCACGGGCTGTGACCCCTGCCCAGCCACATCCACTGTAGCAGCCACGGCCCCGTGCCCCCTGCAGCGCAACCAGTCAAAACCTGAGTCGCCCTGGTTGAAGAAAGAAATCTTTATTAATAATTTCAATAATAATAATAATAATAATAATCCTTGTAATAATAATAATAATAATAATAATACTGTTTATTAGAATGGTCACACTTTAAGCATACAGGATGGGCCGGCGCCAGCCCGCACGCCGGGGCGGCGCAGGGGTGCTGTAAGGGAGAAGCCAGTACAGCGATGGACGGAGCTTTGTACAGGGGCCCGGGGCTATGTACACTGGGAATAGAAAAGGGGGAGCTCATCGCTGGGGCGTCGGGGGCGTCTGCAGACTATAAAGTGAGGTTTGAGGAGTGGCAGAGCCATAAGGGCGCGGGACGGCGCTGCACCCCGGGGTGGGCTCCGCAGTGCCCCGTGCCACTGGGAACCGCACCCGGTGTGCCTGTGGCTGCAGCCCAGCCTTGTGGCTTGGGTGGGTCCCTTGCGGGCGATGCAGTGGCCCAGGTCCCGCACCCAGGGCTGGGGGCATCCCGCTGCCTCAGGCAGGGACGGGTGGCCATGAGCGCGTCCCGTGCCACAGAGCAAGCGGGAGTGGGACTGGGGCGGCGCCTGGCCCAGCTTTGTTCACGGCTGGCCCAGGCTGGGTGGGAGCGCGGGTGTCGGGGAAGGCGGGAGGAAGAAGGGGAAGGGGTCACAAGCGAGTTGCAAGCTCCTCTTAACAAAAATTCCCTTTAAAAGGCAGAGGGTCGTCCCCTGCAATACCTCAGCACCGCAGCCGCGCCGCCGCCCCAGTTCCGCGCCGGAGCTGAGGCCTCGCACACTCGACACGCTGGTGGCCGCCAGCGCCGGGGCTCGGGGGGCGCGAAGCCAGGTCCCCACCCCGCCACCCGGTCCCACGAGCCGGGCAGGGCGCAGCGCTCTGCCGGCACCCCCAGCGCTGCTGCACCAGGGAAAGGAAGACGTGGTGCCCAGGCCCTGCCCTGGGCGGGTGAGGGCCCCACGGAGCCCGCGGACCCTCACGCCTGCCTGCACCGGCTCCCTCCCTGCCGGGCTGTGGGGCCGGGGCGCTGCGCGTCCCTCCGGCGCATCCGACCGCCGGTGCTTGCCGCGGCTCCTCTGGGACTCGCTCACTCGGTGTGTGTGGACAGCTGGGACTCACTTGGCTGCTGCCGCTTGCCTTTGTTTCTCTTTTTTTTGTTTGGGGTTTTTTTGTGGGGTTTGTTTTGTTTTGTTTTTTTTTTTGCTTTGCTTTTAATTTTTGTATTTTGGGGTTCTCTCTCTTTTTTTTTTCTTTTTTTTTTTTCTTCTTTTTTTTTTTTACTCTGTGTATGTGGATATTTTTGCCCTTCCTGGTCCCAGAAGGAAACAGCCACGGGTTCACTACAACAGAAACAAGAGAGGCAGGTGTTTTGCTGGAGCACTCAGGCCGAACTGCTGGCCGGGGGCACGCAGGCACCGTCCCAGCGCACCGAGTCCGTGCGGGCAGCCCGGCCCATCACACCCAGCTCCGCAGGCAGCCCGGCCCATCACACCCAGCTCCGCAGCCCATCACACCCAGCTCCGCAGCCAGCGCAGCCCATCACACCCAGCTCCGCAGCCCATCACACCCAGCTCCGCAGCCAGCCCGGCCCATCACACCCAGCTCCGCAGAGCAGTGTTCAGGCAGAGAAGCGCTCCCGCCTGGCGGGCTGCCCCGGGATCCTGAACCCACCCCAGCCTCGTCAGTCCCCACAGCTGGCAGCAACCCCAGCTGGCTCCTCTCTCTCCTAGGGGGGCAGAGGGGCTGCTCGGGGGGCTGCTGTCACCCCGAGCCCCAGCGCCTGTGGAGCGAGCATCCCTGCAGATGGAGCAGCCCCGCCTGCCTGGCGGGGGGATGAACCCTCTGCACCCCAGCCAGGGCAGTGGGGGGACCCCACACCCCGCTGTGGGAACGGGGTGCTGTTGGGGTGAGGGCCGGCCCCATTCCCGCGGTCCCCGGGGCAGGCGGATGGTGCAGGACAGGCGGGCAGGCGGCAGGACGGAGTGGCTCAGGTAACCCTATGGGTGTGGGGTGCTGTGGCCCCACAGAGCCCGGCGCCAGCCCCGGCCACCCGGGCAGCACCCGCGGGTCCTCCGCAGGCTCGGCCCCGGCTCTGTCTGCCTGGTTTGGTTTGGTGCTAGTGAGCATCGGGGGCAGTGGTGGGGGGGCTGGGTCTGTCTTGCTAGTAGGGAGTGAAGCGGCTGTACCCTCCTCGGTATAGACTAGCCTGCAACATCAAAGATGAAAAAAAAGCCAATCAGTATTCAGAGACAGCCAAAGCCTAGATCTTCCCTTTTTTCTTTTTTTTTTTTTCTTTTTTTTTTCTTTTTTTTTTTTTCTCCTCTTTCAAATGACACCAAATCGCTGCTGTCCTTGGGATGTGAGGGGCAGGCAGGGCCAGGGTGCCCAGTGCTGCCCGGGCTCTGTGGCAGCCGTGGGCACTGCTCTGGGGGCAGGGGCTGCCATATGCCTCCAACGTGGCACTGCTGTGCCAAGCCTGCCAAGGAGCTGCCCCATCCCTGCTGCGGCACGGAGCTGCAAACCCCGAGGATGCAGTGCCCGTGGCCCCTCACGAGCAGCTGCCCAGGGCTGGGGGTGCCAAGGGAGTACAAAAAGGCAGAAAAAGGCAGCTTGGCTTTGCGATCCCAGCCGTGAGTGCAATTTTTCATCTTTGATGCTGTCAGAGCTGGCCAAGAACTGTGGCGTGTGAGGGGCTGTGGTGTCCCCTGTGTGTGGCTGCGCATGGGGCCCTGGGGACACTGTCCCGTGCTGGGGTGAGACAGGGGGTCCTGGAACCTGACCAGGCAGCTGGTGGGGGCAGCCAGGACCGTGCAGGGTGTGAGGGGAAGGTGGGGCAGGGGCGCAGGGTGGGGGTTCCTCTCCTGCAGACAGAGCCAGGCAGGGGCTGCGCCATTCCCACTCCCCTCCCACAGCCCTGTGCCCCACAGGCCCCGTGGCCGCTGTGCCAGACCCCTCCCTGGGCCGTCTGCAGCCCCCTGGGAAGCAGAGGAAGGCCGAGGGGCTGCTCTTACCATGGTGCCAATGCTGTATGTGGCGGCGGGGCCGATGGTGTGGTGGTAGGGGTCTGCTGCTGCGTACACTCTGCCATAGCTAGGAGCAAACAGCGGTGAGTGTTAGTGACAACAGCTGGGCTCCTGTCCCCCCTCAGAGCCCTCCCTCCCAGCTGCACCTGGGAGGCCCCCAGGCTCTCCCTGCTCCCCCTGCAGTGGTGCCAACCCTTTCCAGCCTAGCCCTGAGGGGTCCCTGTTTGCAGGACACCCTCCCCATGCCTGACTCTGTCCTGTCCCACGGCGCTCAAGGGCTGGGGGTGTCAGAGTGGGCAGTGTGGGGCGTGACACGGAGCTCCCCCCGGCACGATGCCCAGTGCTTACCTGTCACTGTATGCGGCCGCTGCTGCTGCGGGCTGGGCGTACCTGTAGGCAGCATAGCCCCCCTGCAGGGAGGAGAGACGGGTCAGGGGGCTGCACCCACTGGGGGGAGGCAGGGCAGGGGGAGCTGGGTGCCCCATGGCACTGCACAGAGTAGTGTGGGGCCCACGGGGAGCTGGTGCCAGTGCCACTGGGCACGCATCAGCCTCATTACCATTCCCCAGGGGCTTTCAAAAACATTAACCTTAAAAAATTAAATTTCCAGAGAAGAGACTGTCACCTCCCCGCTCGCTTTAATGAGGTGTCACGTTAGATAAATCCTTCAGTGCCCGCCTGAAATATCGCCTCTGGCTCCTCAGACAGGGAGGTTAAACGCGGGTGTAAGGGACTGAGGCCGTAAATCCCGTGTGGTACCAGCCCTGCAAGGGGGCTGGCAGGGGCACAGGACTGGGCACAGGATCCTGTGTGGTGTGTGCCACCCCGACTGCTCTGGAGAAGCTGTACGGTGTTCACGCTCTCGCTGCCGCCCAGGGGAAGGGGTTTGGAGAGCACAGCCCACCAGGGACCCGTGTGATGCCACTTGCCCCCTGCACTGGCATGGGGTCCACGTCACAGCCCAGCCCAGCCCTGGGCACAGTGTCACTTACGTAGATCTCAGCTCCGTAGAACCCATCCTGGTAGACGACCCTGGAAATGAGGAGGAGGCATCAGAGCTCGGCAAGCGCCCCTGGACGAGCGGAGTGGGGTGAGGGCAGTGAGGGGGAAGCTGCCTCAGCCCCACAGCTGACTGCAAGGAGTGGCTGTCCAGGCCCCAAAGGCACATCTGGGCTGGGATTCTGGGCAGGGACTTGGGGGCACGCAGAGGGCACAGCCAAGGGCAGGGCATGCCAGAGGAGGATCCCAGGGCAGGATCTCTGCTGGGAGCGGCCAAGCAGCCACAGATGGCCGTGGCTGTGTCTGTGACCAACACCATCACAGCTGCACGTGCTGGGAGAGAGTTTCCATTAAACCACCCATCGCGGCTGGAATAACGTCCTGTGCCTTGCTGCACAGGAGGCTGGCGCGTGTGCGGGTCACCCCGAGGGCAGCAGGGCTGGGACAGAGCCCGTGGCCAGGCAGGCGCTGCAGGAGCTGCAGCCGGTTCCTGACGTGCGAGAGCCCGAGGATGCCAGCGCAGACCCGGAGCAGCACACGCCCCACGGGCCCCCAGGGGCCCCCACGGGCCCCCAGGGGTACTCACGCGCCGTAGGCAGGGATGGGCGGCGGCGGCGGCGCGGCGCGGAAGGTGTTGTACACGGCGCGTCCTCGGCCCCGTAGGTGTGCCCCTCGGTAGGCCACGGCCGTTCCCGTGGCCGGGTATGGGAACCCCGTTACTGCAGGAGGCAGGGGACACCTGTGGGCTTTCCACAGCCGGTCCACACAGCCCCCACGGGGCAGCTGTGGCAGAGCCCACCCCTGTACCCCCAGGCTGGCAGGGACGTGGTCCCGTGGGGATGCTGGGCAAGGGGATAGGATGGGGGGGAACGGTCCAGGCAAGTGTTCAGGACAGGGAGAGGGGCCAGGGGCTGCTCACTGCACAGAGCAGTGGCAGACACAGCACGGAGCTGACATGTGGGGAGAACCCGCAGCAGGTACTGCTGCAGCCCGACGTTACCTGCGTAGAATTCGGGGCCGTAGACTGCTCCCACCACTGGGTTCAGCTTCCAGCCTGCGGGCAGGGAGAGCTGGTGAGGACAGGGCACTCTCCACGGTGCTCTGAGGAGCAACGGCCCCATCCCCAGGCAGGAGGAGGGCATGGGGGACTGCACTCCTGCACCGGGCAGGAGCAGCTGCTCTCCCATTTGCCTGCAGGTGTGGAGGGCTTCACTGCCAGAGCTTCACGGCAGCCAGACAGTGCCGGTGCCCGCAGGTGGCCCTGCCCGCCGCAGCCCCTGCTCTCTGGACGCTGGCCCTTACCGTTGGTGTAGGGGTTGGCCACCTTCTTGTTGGTCATGACACGGGCCGTGGCGTTGTTCACCTGGAGAGAGAGGGGCGGGGGCTCAGTGCCTGGGGGCGTGGAGCTGGTGAGGCTGTGCTGCAGGGCCCGCCCGGCTGCGCTCAGCGCGTGTTGCTGCTGCTTCGGATGCCGGAGCAAAGGATGCACCAGAGACACGAGACAAGTCTCTGCCTGCAGCACCCCGCAGTCCCTGCCTGTGCCTCCAGCCAGCCCAGGCCTCCATGCTCCGGCTGTGAGCGTGGCTCAGGCTGGGGGCTGGTGGCCCAAGAGCCACGGTGCCATGCTCAGGCTGAGCCCTGACATGCTGCCCGTGAGCCCCTGCCCGATTTTGCTGGAAGTTTTCTTTGTCCGTAGGGCATTGCTGTGCCCTGCCAGGCTCCCTCTCTGCCGTCAGCACTGCTGGGGACGTTTTGTCCCACTCCCTCTGCCGTGTGCCACTCTGCTTCCCACCACTCGCCAGCCACTGGCGAGGAGCTGCTGGCAAATGGGCAGAGCCTGATCCCTGGGCTAAGCCTGGAGAAATCAAAGCCTGGGCTAAGCCTGGAGAAATCAAAGTGCTGCTGGCACTGCAGGTGTGGAGCTGCGGGTGGATCCTCCCTCCCAGCACAGAGCAGGGGGGATGGCATGCGGGGCAGAGCCCCAGAGCTCCCTGCAGAGCCTGGGACAACTGCAGTGGGCACGGGGGTCTGCCAGAGCTGTCCGTACCAGGCAGAACGCAGCCCCAGCTGACACCCCGGCTCTCCGTGCACCCGGGAGGTTCCTCTGGGCCACGCACTCCTTGTGCCAAGCGACGGCCTTCCCGGCAGCCGACACACATGCTCCCGTGCCACATTCAGGGACACATGCACACCCCGGGCACGGCCACCTAGGGCACCCGGAGCTGTCCCCAAGCGTCCCACAGCCCGGGCGGGGACACGCACACGCAGGCATGGCTCGGCACTAGCACACTTATCTGAGCACCTCAATCTTCCGGCCCTCTACGATGGTGCCATTCAGCTTCTCCCGTGCCCGGTCGGCATCTGTGCTAGTTTCAAAAGTTACAAACCCAAAACCCTGTGAGCAGAGGAGAAAAGGAGAAAGAAAGAGACAGAGAGAGACAGAGAGAGGGTGTGGGGACAGAGAGAGAGAGGGGGTGAATCAGGAGAGCTGGCACAGGAGGTGAGGCTGCCACAGTGCAGAATGAAGAGCCCAGACTGGGGTCCCCGCAGGGGCTGGGGGTCCCGGCTGAGGCCCCAGAATCGCCCACGAGCTGGGAGAAGAGTCTGGGAGAGGGGCACAGAAAGCAGGGAAGATACAACAGAGACATCCAGACACAGAGGGACACGAGCTGCCCGTGGTGGGACAGAGCGAGCCCTCTCCTCCCTCCAGTGCCGGGTGCAGGGACCCGCACGACCTCCCCAGTTGGCGCCGGGGCTGCCCCGATGGGGCACTGCATGCCAGGGTCCCACGGGACAGGAGAGGAGGGGAGAGCAGGTTACAGCACTGCTGGGCAACCTGGCTCCACCGACACCCTCCCCAGGACTCGCTGTATGGTGCTGGCCATGGGCATCACCCACCTTGGAGCCCCGCTCATTGAAAATGATCTCCACGTCCAGAATTTTCCCGAATTGCTGCAAGTGGAGAGAACAGAGGGGTGAGTGCCTGCAAAGCCCCTGGCCCTGCACCCAGAGCTGCTGGCATGGGGCTCTGTGCCAGGGATGGGCAGAGGGCTGCCTTGGGGGCCAGAGCTGGGGACCCCCAGGGTCATGCAGGCGAAAGCCCTTGTCCCTCCCATGGCTCCCACTCTGACTGGACTTTGGCATTTCATCCAAAATTTCATTAGCTGGCACTGCTCTGAGGGCTTGGAAGGGGACAGTAGAGGGGGACAAGGGCTCTGTGTCACTCCCCACTGCACACACAGGAGCTAGGCGTGATAGGCCCTTGGGAGGTGACAGTGCCAAGGTCCCGAAGTGCCACGGGGAGCACTGAGCAGGGAGCAGGGATGTGATGGCTGGATGGAGCTGTACTCACCCCAAACATTTGCCGCAGGTCGGGGTCCCGGAATCGAAAGGGAATGTTGGAGACGTGTAACCTCTTGGGCTGCTGCTTGTCTGTGTTGTCTGAGGAGTGTAGCTGCTGGCTGTCTGTCTGTGCCGCCTCGTCTGTCTGCTGTGGGAGGCACGGCTGCATCAGCCCCTGGCCATGCCAGCCGTGTCCCCAGCTGGAATGTCCCCCTGCCCTGCGCTTGGCCCCCGGGGACACCCTGGACCCTGTGGTCCCCAGGTTCTGGGAAGCACCCCACGGGTGTCCCTCCCTGCTGGTGAGCCATGGTGGGGCCATGGGGATGCTCGGGATGGGGGTCCAGATGCTGCACTCGGGACCATGTGGAAGGACTGGCAAGTGCTGAGCTCAGCACCTTCCTGATGCTGCATTCCAGCCCTGTAATTGCCACGATCTTGTAGAGCAGAGCCAAGCAAGTGGATGAGAATGATGAGAAATGACAGAGGGCTGTGAGGGGGAGCGATGGTAAGGACACCCAGCCTGGTACCCTGTGGGACTTTGGCCAGGCAGCACCACTGCCCCAGGACCCTGCTGGCAGCTCTGGCACCGGCCCGGATCGCTGCAGCAGGAGTGCCCCAGCACCCCGCAGTGCCCCTGGCACTGCCCTGAGCCCACCCACACCCCCGGGGCACCGCCTTACCGGTACCGTCTGTGTCCCTGCTATGGACTGTGTGCTGGCGTCGGTGCCCGGCTGCTCGGTGTGGCTCTGTGCTGGTGTGTAGAGGGTCATGGCGTGCTCCGGTACTGTGCTCTGCCCCGAGTAGTCCTGCGTGGGGTGGGGGTGCGGCGGCGCGTACTCTGCGGGGATCCCGTTCTGGGGGGGCGGGGGGTACTGGGCGGGGGGGTAGGGCTGAGCCATCGCGTCCGGCGGAGCCGTGGCGTCCTGGTTACCCTGCCAAGAGAGCGGCACCATCCCCCTCAGCTGCTGGCGCACCTGGGCTGCCACTCCCCCCGGGGTGGGGTTCTGATCTCCACAGCCAGACCCAGCCCCACCCAGCCCACTACACCCCAGCCTTCGGTGTCTCCCTCAAACCCTGGGCTGTCTCTGTGCCGTGGTGGCTTTGGGGTCACGTTGCCAGCAGCCGAGCCACATCCTCTCCTGCTCCCATGCCCTGCCTGCCCAGTGCGCTGGGGCTTGGGTAGGAGGACAGAGGCCTCCATGTAGGGTTTAAGTCCTGAAGCTGGCATATCCCTCTCCTTGGGAAGGGACACCTGGTCAGGCCCCATTTGGGAGCCCAGCACAGGGCAAAGCAGAGCCCGGCCAGCAGCATCGTGCTGGGAGCTGCACAGCACCGGCACCGGCTGGGCAGGCTGGGAGGGGTGTCAGGGAGGGATGCTGATGGATCCTTGGCAAACACCAGACAGGGATCAATTAACTGCTAAATATTTGATCAGGCCCTTTGCTCTAACGCAGCTGCCTTGGCCGCCTTGGTCAAACGGGGTGAGCTGCACCCATGCCAAGAGCCAAGGGCTGCTGGGGTTTGCGTGGGGCTGGGAGGGCAGTGTGGGGCTGCACCTGGCCTGCACACCCACCCACCCACCTTCTGTCCGTGCTCACAGCCCAGCACACACGCCCGGCCCGTCCCTCGGCACACGTGTGTGCGGCACCGCGGCCGCCGCAGCTGCAGCCCCAGAGGCGGCCCCGGGGCCGCGAGGGGCAGCGCCCGCAGCCCCTTGGACGCTTTACAACGTGCTGCAGCAGCCTCTGCCCCGTGAAACCCATCTGTGGCTCAGCCCGCAGAGACAAGCTCCTTAACCGCGCGTGTCGCCGATTTCTGTCGCGGAGGGATGGCGGGGGCGGCGGGGGGGATGCGCTGGCAGCTGCCATCCCCAGCCCGCAGGGCTGTCGCGCCTGGGAGGGTGGCAGCAGAGCCGCACCGGGGACACGCGGAAACCCAGCGGGAATAGCCCCGCTGCAGATCTGCAAGTCATCGGCAGCACCGGCAGCGCCTGCCCGCGCTGACTCAGCTGCTCAGGGACGCGCCAGCCTGCTGCACCTGCCGGTGTGGGCCGCGGCTGTCACGCTGCAGGAGCCGAGCCCACCGACGGCCCAGCCCCGGGACGGGCAGCCGGGAACGGCCCACGTCACTCCCACACCGCGGTGCTCATTCCACCTGGCAGGGCTCCATCCAGCGCTCGCCTGGGTCTCGGCACCCAGCTCTTCTCCGGGGAGCAGGCAGACACCCACAGTCACCGTGGTCACTCTCCAGTGCCTGCTGCCCATCCCTTCCTGCCTGATCCCTGGCGCCCCGTGCCCGGCCCTCCCTGCCTGCATGTGCAGACCCAGGAGCGGCCCACATCCCTCCTGCCTGCTCTGCACTGGGTAGGGACATCCTTGCTGTCACTAGAGCCAGGATCAGCCACCAACACGCAGGGCCCAGGATGCCAGCAGGCAGATGGAACACAGGGACTGTCCCCACCTGCCAGGCCTCGGGCCCGCCCGGCCCCTCGTCAGCCTGTCCCAACAGCCACGTTTGTATCAGTTATCAGTCAGGGCTCTCTCAGTGCCTGTCAGCCTGGGTATTATTGCATTCAGGGACCATTGGGTTCCCCTGGCTGCTGCTCATGGCGCTGGAGCTGCAGGTGCTGCAGAGACACAGATCCACGGCTTCCAGTGCCTCCTGTCTGCTCGCTGTGCCTGGCCACCCCCACTGGGGACAGAGCTCGATGGGGGCTCTGTGGGTGAGGGCCCCGTGGGAAGGGAAGGCTGGCAGGTTTGGCTGTGTGCTGCTCACTGCCACCACCCTACTCAGTTCCACACCCCACACTGCCTGCACCACTGGAACAGCCCCAACCCTGGGCAGCCCCAAGCACTGAGTCCCTCTGTTCCTCCCAGCAGGTGCCTGGAGCCCCTTCTGGGTTGCTCCCCTGCACTGAGCACCCAGGGGGTCCCTGGGGACCCACCTCCGCAGCTCACGAGGAGCACCCTGGGTGCTCCCACCTTGGGGTGCCTGGCCATGCAGGGTACCCGTGGCACAGTGCTGGCCTGTGGGTGCCAGGGACAGGGGCTCTGATAGACACCCCTTGCTCTGCCAGCACCCATCCCTCCTGGGGCACGGGGACACGTCCTCACGGTGCTTTCCACACTTGCAGTAAAAGAAATTCTGATCCTTAACAGCCGTTGGCCTCCTTTGAAACGAGACAGATGAGTTCAGTGCCCGAGCCTGGAGCAAAGCTGGCAGCACAGGGGCCATGAGCAGCACCCCGGCACCTCTGGTGCCCACCTGCTCGGGCAGGTGCCAGCAGGACTGAGGCACGACCCTGTCCTGAAACACCACTGCCCCAGGGATGGCAGTGGAGAGGCTGGCACAGGGAGCCCAAGTTCCCCGGCCTGGTTTCCCCTGTGCAGTGTGCCCCATGTGGTGTCCTCTGCCCAGTGTCCCCTGCCTGCTTTCCCCTGTGCAGTGTCCTCTGCCCTGCCCGTGGCTCAGCCTCGCACCACCAGCCCTGCTCACAGGCTGCCGCAGCAGGCAAGGGGTAGATATCATCTTTAGCTGATTAAATGTCTCTCATTAACGAGTTTCTTTAATTAATGAAGTTTTTTTGTTTGCTCCACTTGCTTTCTCCCCCCACACTCTGCCTCCTCAGCACAATCCAGGCCATTTCCTTTCAAGTCATTTAGCGCGTGGGGCCGTTCCTGCCGACACCGCATTTTGGTGATTGTGCCTGTCAGCTTGGGGCTGACGACGCCGTTTCCCACATTTGCTCCTTTTTAAGAAAATAAGGTGCCAGGAGCCCCCGGATGCAGAGGACAGGTCAGAGCAATCAGCCGAGTGCAGAGCCTGCACTAACAATGAGGCAGCTGCCAGCCACGAGCCACGAGAGCCTGCAATGGGCCACCAAACCTCGGCCGTGACAGGCGTCCTGCCAGCACAGTGACAGTGCCACACAGGAGTGCTGGGGGTTATGGGCTGCTCACCAGTGCCTGTCCCCTGCTGCCACCGCAGCCACCACGGACGTGCCACTGTCCTCCAAGCCTCGTGGCCATCCTCGGCCTGACCCCAGTCCCATCTCCAGCCCAGGGCAACTCCCACCAGCCGAGCCTGCCCGTGGCTGTGCCCGACCTGCGCTACGCGGTGCTGATGGTGCAGGGGTGGCACAGCACAACACTGCCTGGTCACAGCCTGGCACTGCCTGGTGATGGCCTGGCACTGCCTGGTGATGGCCTAACACTGCCTGGTCACAGCACAACACTGCCTGGTCACAGCACAACACTGCCTGGTGATGGCCTGGCACTGCCTGGTCACAGCCTGGCACTGCCTGGTCACGGCCTGGCACTGCCCGGTCACAGCCTGGCACTGCCTGGTCACAGCCTGGCACTGCCCGGTCATGGCCTGGCACTGCCTGGTGATGGCCTGGCACTGCCCGGTCACAGCATGGCACTGCCCGGTCACAGCATGGCACTGCCTGGTCACAGCCTGGCACTGCCTGGTCACGGCCTGGCACTGCCTGGTCATGGCCTGGCACTGCCCGGTCGCAGCTGACCCTGCTTGGTCATGGCACTATGAGGTCACGGCACATGCACAGCTGGGGGAAGCCACATGTGGAGCGCTGGAGCAACTGGAGAGGGACAACAGTCTTGTCACTTCACACCTGAGAGCGGTCCCCACGGCCTGTGGCTGTCCTGCTCCTCCCACTGGGAACCAGACACCTGCTGCAGGGGGGGCAAGAGGGGCTCCCAGCACCACAGCACCTGCAGAGCCCCCCAGGCGCTCCTGCGAGCTGCAGAGCCTCAGTGAGCGCATCCTGCAGGCACGGCAGGGCAGGCAGAAAACACCTTGCTGTGACCTGGAATGGCTCCTGCCTGCCTGCTGATGCCAGGGCACACCCTTGCCACGTCATGAGGGAGCCTGAGGTCACTGCTGAGCACAGGGAAGGGTGCTCAGCAATCCCAAACGCCTCCTGTGGGGGACCCGCTGTGCCCACCGGCAGGAAACCAGTGAGCAGCAGCCAGGGAGGCTGACGGCACCATCTGCCCTAAAGCCCACTGCCCTGGAGCAGGGCGGTGTGGCACCGTGCTGAGCAGCACACACAGATTCAAGAAATGCCTCAGTGAAGGCAGAAGGGTCCTGGCATGGCCCAAGGAAGCCCCCAGACCTCCTGGGCCCGTGCAGGCATCACGGTGCCCAGCACGACTCATCTGCGTGACAGATGCAACGCTCCCCCTTCGATCCGGCCGCCCGCTCATGCTAATGACTGTCAACATGGAACAGGGGCCACGAAGGGGAAGAAAATTACTCCCTGAGAAGGAATTGACTGATCCCTGCCATTTCTCACAAAACCACTGACCTGTAAATATTTCATTACCCCCAAAGCTGTGCCATCCATACAAAGCAGTGCCCGGCGCTGTGCAGGCACCGGCCGCAGAGCTCCTGGCTGTGGAGCACCGGGGTCAGGGTGCCCCGGGAGGGACGAGCCCTGCCCACCGTGGGAGGTGGTGGTGGGTTGCTTACCCCCAAAGGGGGCCACAGTGGCCCCACGGAGAGCTGGGGGCATGATGGGGATGGACCCTCTGGAGGGAGCAGTGAAGGAGTGAGGAGCTGCAGGGACCAGAGGCAGCAGCTGCCGCACTGAATGTCTTCATCACCCAAGCGCAGGGAGGGGTGAGAGGGTGGTAATGGCATCTGCCAGGGCCGCTGCGGTGGGGAAGGAGTGCTCCAGCGAGCAGGCAGGACCTGAGGAGGAGGAGCAGCGCGGGGAAGCAGAGCAGCCTGTTGGCATGGCAAACACCATTTTGCTGGGCTGCCACACACCGTCCCGGCACTCCGCATCTCCGTGTCCTGCTCCTGCCCTTGGCCCCCCTGGGCTGCAGCTGACAGAGCCAGGGACGCCGCTGCCCCTGCACGCCTGGGGAGGACAGGCGGAGCGGCGGCGGCCGCACGACATCCAGCACTGGGCATGAGACAGGCGCTGGCCCGGGCACACACCAGCACGTGTGTCCCTGTCACCTCCGGCACGGGGCAGAAGGGGCCACGGTCCGGCCCCGGCTCCTGGCTCTGCCAGCTGGAAACTTCGGAGCTGAGGCTTCATGAAATATTCATGAAGTAAATGGTGCAATTTCATCTGCATTCAGCCAACTTCATGTATATTTCAGAGTATTATGAAATGATAATGTTGTGTAACCAAGGCGAGACGGGGGTGCTTGGGGGGGCTCCCGGCCACCCCCGCCCGCACGGCCCACAGCTCCCGGCTCGCCGTGTGCCGGGGCCACCGCACCGGGAGGGACCGACGGCTGCGTCACCGCCGGGGACACGGCGGCATCAGGCACAGCGGTGGGAGGAACAGAGCTGCGGGATGACAACCCTCTGGCTCCCTCCTGAACACAGCCTGACATCTCCAGTGGGCCCCGGGCTCAGCCACGGCAGCTCCCGGAACTGCCAGCGGCGCCAGGGCACACCTGTAGAGTCCTCGGTGGCAGCCCCGGCACCGCTCTGCCTCCAGGCACGCCGGAGCGATTCAGATCTGGTGTCTGCAGCGTTGGCTGGGATGCCCAGCAGTGTTGGGTCCCCAATGGCCACCAAAAGGTTGTGACAGGTGGCACACAAGGTACAAGCTAGGCTGCAGAGCCCAGGGATGGGCTGGAGGCAACCTGAGTCCTGACCAGCATCCCCCTGAGCTCTGCAGGCAGCAGAGTGTCAGGTGCAGATGCCCACACATCGCATGGCTCAGTGGTGACCAGTCTGCTGCTCCAGTGGGCCGGGGGGCAGCTGCTGTGTTCCCCCTGCTGGAAAGGGCCGGGGCTCTAGAACCCCCCAGCCTGCTCAATGGAGCTACAAACCCATAAAGGGTTTGGACAGGGACCTGTCAGCCCCCAGTCCCCCCAGTACCCTCCTGCTCACACTTCCCACAAGCCCCACAGCAGCTCCACATCCCCACATCAGGCCCCACAGCCCACAGGGCTCCAGGAACCCAGCTGAACCCTGGGCCCTGTGCCTGCAGAGCCCACCCACAGACCCTGTCACTGTCACACCACTGTCACCGTGCTGGGGCTCTGGCACAGCTGCATGTGGCACTTGCTCGCCCAGACAGGGTGGGCATCCGTGGCACCACGGACCCGTGTGTGTGCCCGGACAGTGCTTGCATGCAGCCCTCTCTAATAGGCAGCCAGGAGCATAATTTTTCCTCTAATTACATATTCAGCACTTCTGAGAAAATGAGATTTTGGTAATTCAATTGGACTGAGAAGCAGCGCTATAATAAAATGAAATTTGTAACAATCGTGCAGTTAAATTAGTTAAATGGAGAGGAAGGAGCTGTGGAAAATTGACCCCTCGATCTCCTAAAGACTAATCAGACATTTGGACCGGGTTGTGCTAACAAAGCCCCCCGGGTGTGCAGCACAGAGTGAGGGGAAACCAGAGATGCCACGAGGGAAGAGCTGGAAAACAGCTGGGCACCTGGTGGTGTCACAGGGGGGATGTCCCTGCCCCGGTCCTGGGGTGGGATGGCATGGCTTTGGCAGGGAGTGTGCCAGGCACAACGCTGGAGCCATGCCCTCTGTGGCACTGGCCACTGCCAGGGCCTGGCCACTGGGTCCTGGCAATGGCCAACACCATGGAGGCCACTGTCCCCACCTGGGCACGCCGCATCCTTGCTGGGGGTGCAGAGGGTGGTGCTGTCACTACACACCTCCCCAGGATGGTCCCTTTCTGCCAGCAGGGACTGTAGGGACACGGGCACACATGCCTGGCAGTGTGACCAGCCCTGAGTGGGGACAGCCACCGCAGGCACCCGGACAGGGATGGCAGCACCAGGCTGGTGGGAGAGAGGCATCCCATGGGCTGGAAGGGTCTGCGGCAGGTACGACCTAATTATCCTCAATATTTATCTTGTTGTTCGTCTTTTCTATTTTTTTCTTGTAAAAGAAAAGGAGAAAAAGACGAGTTTCTCATTTGCAAGTTAATTAGTCTAATTACCTCTAATTAAGGGCTCCCCACACAATGCAGATCACAAATAAGCTGCCACTGTCGCCTGCTCCCACTCTTCTCTCCCCAGTTTTGATTTTCCACAGGAGCAGCTTGAAGGCTGTGGTGAGAACCTGGCTGTGGATCCTGGCCGGGCACAGCATTCCACTTGTATGGAATTTGGGAACAGCACCCTGGCAGGCAATGCCCACAGTGTGGTGGCCACCACAAACTCTTCACCTGGTGGGATGCTGCAGGGAGGGAGGGGGCACACCTGCTCCCTCCTGGCCCCTGGAGTGCCAAGGGAGGTGGTGCAGGTTAAAGCTTGCCAGAGTTGCCCAAGGGCAGTGGAGGAGTGAACCCTGCAGCAGCCTGCAGCTCCCAGCCTGCAGCTCCCAGCCTGCTCAATGGCACTGGCATGTCACTGGGTCAGTAGCCATGGCACGGCCAGGACTGCACAGCCCCTGACCACACGCTGCTAGGCTCACACCAGCACTGGAAGATCCAGCTCCTTCCTTGGACATTTCGTTCTCCTGTGCCCAGGCACCCTTCCCAGCCTTCCCAACACTGGCACAGCTCCCCACACCCTGCCAGCACCCAGCCCCACACCTGCCTACAAAACCCAGCTGCACTCAAGTGACTAACACCCTTCCTGGAGGGGCTACAGTGCCCCGTGGTGCCCCTGGCGCCTCCATGGAAGCCCAACTATTCCACAGACACAGGAGCCCCATCCCTGTGGGGAGAGCAGCCAGGCAGCCAAGTGACCCTGAAGCTCCTGGAGGTGCCCAGCTGCAGCAGCCAGCACCTTGCCCAGCCCTGGCTGCAGACTGTGGAGCTGGCCTGGCCTGGGGGCTGCACAGGAAAACCATGTTTCAAAAGCATTTTCCTGTTTGGATGCTGGCCCCCGAGCAGGGCCAGCCCCAGGGCCAGGGGTGGTGGAGCTGGTGGGGGTGGCCTGCCCCCGCTCTCCTAATTAGCCTTTCTTTGTTACACCCCCCACCTCCAACCGCATGTGATGCTTTCAAGAATGACAGATACTAAATCTAATTTAATCTACTCATTCACCCATCACTATAGCATAAAAATAGGAATATACCTATAAAAAGAGCATTGCCAGGCAGTGTGGGCCAAAATCACAGCTATTGTGGGAAAAGCAGCTTTGCAAAGCTAAAATCAATGTCAGTGTTTTCAGTATGAAAGAACCCGAAGCAGAAAACATGTTTTTGGGGCTTTAAGGCCTGTCCTCACTGAGCGGGGCAGCTGCCACAGCATGGCCAGAGTGGGAGCTGCCGGGGCAGGTCTGGCACCGCGCGACGCACGGGCAGGGGGAGAAAGGCGGTTTGAAACGAGCCCGCTGCTGCAACACGCGGCAACTCTGCTCGGAATAGACCTGCTCCCTAAAAATATAACATGCTAAACTTGGCAGCAGCCCTTTCGGAAAGGAATTTTCCAAGCAGGATTTGCAGAGGCTGTTTCCCGGCGGGCCGGGCGCTGCTCAGCCAAGTCTCCTGTGCCACGGTGTGACTGCGAGCGCCGGGGAGGCTCCCGGCGAGCTGCGGCTCAGGGGCAGCGCTGCAGGGGGCTCCAGCACAGCTGTACATCAGCCTGTGCTGGGGCCAGACCTGCACGTGCCTGGGGCTGCACCAGGGCCGTGCCGGGGCAGAGCGCTGATGCTGAGCCTCAGAGCCCGGGTCTGCTCTGGGTCAGCACCGAGCCTTGTCCTGCAGCCATCACTTGCTCCCTCACAACAACAGCAGAGATGTGTTTCAAGCAGTGACTGATTCCTCTGTTGACAAAATGAAGCCACCAAAGTGTCCTTCCATACCCAGACCTCAGTGAGCAAGAGCCACTGCCAAGCCCCACGGAAGGATGCAGCGTTCCCACTGGCCCAGGCTGCTCTGCTGCAGACATGCACCCACCCTGCTGTGGCCCCTGCCCTCCAGCCCTCCAGAAGTCCTGCTTTTGGAGCACAGCAGTGCCAGGGGAAGTTCCTGGACACAATGTGGCTGCACAACCCACAATGCCACAGACCACGGCTCCTGCAGCTGGGCCAGGGTGGCCACATGGGGGGAATGGAGCAGAGTGACCTAAGAGGCACCCACAGCACCTGGAAGAGCCACTGGCACTGCTGGGCCCTCCCTGGTGCTGGAAGAATTGAAGTTTTGCTGAGAGCTTCATTACTTGGTCATTCCTTCAAATCCCAGCACAGCTGAAAATGCTGGGGCTGGGAGCTACGAAAGATCAGCAGCATCCTCGAGAACCAATCCAGCCACAGGCTGCTGGTAGGGAGAGCAGTGTCTGAAGGGATGAGGGCAGTTCCTGCGTGCAGACCCCGGCATGCCCCAGCTCTTGGCCGAGTGGCCAGCCCAGCAGGCTCAGTCCTGGTCACTGCCTCAGGCACTGTCATGGTACACCTTACAAACCCATAAAGGGTTTGGACAGGGACCTGTAACCCAGGGGGTCAAAACCCAGGGGGTCACACCCCATGGCACAACCAACTCAGGGAGAGTCAGCTGAACCCTCTCAGGTGTCCCTGCTACACAGAGGTGAGCCAGGCCAGCACGTGCCCACAGGCAGAAGCAGCATTGCTCTGTGTGCTCCGAGGGTGCAGGAGGCACAGGTGGACACGAATAAACTCCAGAGCAAATTCAGAGCTAAAGCAGGTGCCAGGCACACCTGCTGAGGGGCCCATCAGCAGCACATGCCCCATGCCCCTGCCCCACGTGACATCTCTCTCCCTGAACCTTTGTTGTGACATGGACTGGAAACATCTGTCCCCAAGTGCTGGCTGCAGAACCTCAGCACAGGATAAGCCCCAGGAAGAGGACGGAGATTTTCACCTCCATCATGCTCATCAGCTGGGTGAAAATCCAACTCCAAATCCTGTAATAAAACCCTCCTCCTGGCTTGCAAGTCCAGAGCTGCTGCCAAGGAGCAGGAGGCTTCTGGGAGAGCAGGGAGGAAGAGATGCGGAACACAACGGTCAAATCAAACCAGGCAGGGTGATGGGGGCACTGGGAGTTGCCAGGTGCAGAGCTGCACACCCAGGAAAGTTGCTGCTTCCCAGGGACCCGCAGCTCTGCTCTGCCCAGCCCTGCAGGCACTGGGAGCACCCGTCTGGCCATGCTGTCACCCCTGCTGCGGCCAGACCCAGGCCAACCCATGCCAGAGTGCCCTGCAGGGCAAGAGAGCAGCACAGCTGAGCCCCTCGTGTGGCCAGGGACAGGGGATCCCAGCTGGAGAGGGACATCTCCCATGCTGCAAGAGAGGCTCCGGGCCCTGCACTGGCTGCCAGTCCAAAGCATCCATGTGCTCCCTTCATAGGGACAGAATGGGACGGGCGGGGGTTCAGGGGCAGGTTTTGCTCAGTGTCAGATGTGCAGCAGCCACGGGGACCCCAGTGCAGCTTTGGGAAGACGAGAGCGAAACGCAGCCCCGGCTGTCCCCGGGCTCTGCCCGCAGGAGGCTGCAATAAATCACGCAGCCCTGCCGCAGCCCCGCGCCCCGTGCCCACGCTTGTGCAACCAGCACCGGCTTCCCCAGCCCTCCGCCAGAGCGGGGACAGTGACCCGGGCCTCGCCATCCCCACCAGCACTGGCCACGCTCTGGCCACGACCCCACTCGGACGCCGGCCACGGACATCCCAAGGGACAAACCCTCCACGGCCGTTCCCGCTGTGGGGAGGGTTGGCACCTGTGTGCCTGTCCTCGCCGCTGGGTGAACCGCGCCGGCCACGCCAAGTGCAGGGAGGATGCCATGAATTTTTAAACTCCTGAAAGCACAAATGGAGTGGTTTGCCTGGTTGGGAGACGGGATTTCCGACGCAGCACAGAGGCACTTGAAGAGGATCCTGCCTCTCCCAAGCTGCGCTTCCCCGGGGATGATGGGCCCGGAAACCTGGCACTCAGGGTCCAGCACAGCAGTCGGGGCAGCCCTGTGGGACAGCAAAACCTTGGCCCAGGTGAAGGACCAAACTGACGGCCTCAGCACCCTCTGTCCGGGCTGCCCAAGCCTGGCACCCGCCAGTCCATGTGCCCCCAGTCCCCCCAGTACCCTCCTGTGACAGCGGGACAAACCCACGCACGCCCGACCGCGCGGCCCAGCTGCGGACACGAGCGTGTGAGCACACGCACACAGACGTGCACACGCGTGTGCACGCACCAGCTCGTCACCTTCCCTTCTCTCTGGAGGCTGCTCAGGCCACGCAGGAGCCTCGTTGCTTCATCCGAGCATCCATCATCGGCAAGCGGCAGCAGCACCGAGGCGGGGAAGCGCTGGACCCGCGCCGGCGGCTCTGCCTGCCGCACTGCCCGCGCCTCTGCCCTGGCCGTGCTCCCGCCGCCACGGCGGGGAAACCAGAGAAACCCCGAAAGCTGCAGCCGAGGCCCCGAGCCGCCCCAGCGGCACAACTCCGACTGCCGTGGGGCTGGAGCAGGGAGGCTGGGAGGAAGCTGTCAAGCTCTTACCCTCTGCCGAGAGGGAACCAGCCAGAAACACGTGTGAACCGGAAAGCAAAAAAATCCCCCGGAGAGGGTGGCTTACCTGTTGGAGGTAGAGGAAGGCTGGAGGACAGGGGAGAGAGTGAGGAAGCATGCCTGAGTTGGAGACAAGGAGGCAGCCCGAGTTAGCCATGGAGCACAGCATGTGTCGACAGGTAGCCGTGGAGCTGTTCGCGGGTCCGTCCTCTTCCGCACACTGCTATCCACCGCTATCCTCGTCTTCCCGGCTGGCCCCTCGGGCTCTCCCCTCCTCGCCGTCCCTCCCGACCCCTCGGCGCTAGTTAGGAGGGTTCATCTGCGGCAGGCCGGCCGCGCCGCCGCCGGAGCAGCGCTTGGCTCTTCACTTCGGGGCCATTAGACACTGGCACTGAGCGCACGGTCTGCAAAGGGTGTGCGTGAGCCAGAGCGGAGCGGGAGAGAAAGGAAGGGGAGGAGGAAGGAGAGAGGGCTCGGGAGCGAAATAAAAGGGGTGGGAGTTGGAGGAGGAGGGGGAGTCCCCTGTGCATTCAGACATCAAACAGAGCTCTGTATAAAATGAAGAGAATCCGTAATGACATGAGAACAGCTGATCCCGCACTTAACCCCTCCACCGCCGCCGCTTTGCAGATGGCTTCCCCGCCGCCCTCGCCACCCCGGCCACACGCTGGGGACGCAGCCGGGCAGGATGGGGCCGAGCGGGCAGAGCCGTGTCCGTTCCCGGCGCTGGCTCCCAGGGGAGGAAGGGCCTTACCGGGAGCGCGGGTGGCGCGGCGCGGGCGGCGGCAGGGGCGGCGGCA
>WAAE01022455.1:432161-451998 GCA_013400495.1 Nicator chloris
CACGGCCCCGCAGCCACGGGCCTGCGCCGCCCGGGCAGGGCCGGCGGCCCGCAGCGTTCCCCGCCGGAGCAGCCGCAGCCTCACCGCTGCCCGCATGCCCCGGGCACCACCGCTCAACCCTGCCAAGGTGTGGGAGCCCCAGGCAGGGCCCTGCGAGCCCCCACCCGCCTGCCAGTCCTACAGGCATGGAGGGCTGCGGGGACGCCTGCACCTGGGGGTGCCCTGCCCACTGGCACTGGCTTCCCTGCGCTCCCCAGAGCGATGGGGACCCTCTGCCCCAAGGACCGCCCGCTGGCGGGCACAGGTCAGCCCCGGCAGAGCTCGAGAGGTGTTCTGGCGTTTCCAAGGGGCCGGCGGAGCTGCCAGCAGCCCTGACGCATCCACACCACACTCGCCGCTGTCACAGCTGCCATGGCAATAGCCTACGTGCCAGTGCCCGCGAGGGACGGCCGGCGTGGGCACACGCGTGTGTTCGCTCGGGTCCCCGTCCCACCTGGCACCTGCAGGCATCGGGGCCCCGCAGCAGCCCAGCACTGCCACCGGGCCCCTCCCTGGTGCCCCACACCTCGGCGCAGCATCGTGCCCGGCAGCGCCGAGGCTGCCAGGATGGCATTGTGTTGGTCATGTAGGAAACGAAAGCTGGGCTCGGCTCAGTTTCCATCTTGGCCAAATGTGATGCACAAAGGCAGGGCTGTGCCAGCAGCTGCTGATGCTCCGTCTCTGCCGGAGCCTCCAGCACACGACCAGCCGTTTGGAGCTGGGATTTTCCACAGTATCCCCAGGCAGAGTGACATGCTGCAGTGTCCTGGTACACTCGCAGCAGTTACGGCTCCTGCTGCAGACACTCCAGAGCAGCACTGTGTGGCACGGCTGGCCCAGAGCCACAGGGAAAACCTGCTGCAAACGGCTCTGGAAGAGCCCCCCGGAGAAAGTGGTGTGTGGGGCCAAGGGGGTGCCAGGCCCTCCCAGGGGGTCCTGAGTTCTACACTCCAAAGGGACTTCAAGGAGCCAAATTAGGGAGGGGATGCCAGGCCTGGAGGAGGCTTTGTCACCACCACAGCCTTGTGGTACCAGGTGCCAAAAAGGTCCAGCAGTGACATCTGCTGCCATCAGCATCCCCAGGCAGCGCTCCCTGTGGGTGCCCCACCACAGCCGCTCCAGCTCCAAGGACCACGACAGATGCAGTGGCCCCTTTGGCACACCGTGGTGCTCAGACCCCACACTCCTGCTGGTGTCCAGCTTCCCTTCCCTGGGGCCATGCCTTCTTGTGCACTCCAGCACCTGGGGACAGCTCTGAAAGGGACAAGTGCATCCTCCCACAGCCCTCCGTGCAGTCGAGGGGAGAGGGGCTCCCCCAGGCACCTGCACGCACCCAAGCACCACACAGAGCCTGGTGCAGGGCAGGGGACACCTTGAGCAGGCCAACAGCAGCTCCAAAGGCCCTGGGCCGGTCTGGCTCCACTGCAGCTCCTGGAGGTGACAACGGCAGGGCAGTGCCTGGCACACTGGCCCTGCGGTGCCCAACTAAGCAAACCACGTGAGGCAGGAACTGGCTCCAGGATGAGGTAATGTGCCCATCCTCCCCCGCGCCGGCTCCGGCCAGGGTGACTCAAAGGCATTCCTGGCCGGTGGCAGCACCACAAGTGCTGGCACTGCCCTGAGCCAGCAGCGAAATGGGCACAGCTCTGGGAGCTGAGCAGTGTTGGAGTCTCCTCTCTCCCTTCACCAAGGCGTGCCTGGCTGCAGAGATGCCCCTCTGCAGCAGGGAGCCCCCAGTGACACCAAGCCCCCAGTCAGCTCCGGTGGGGAACACCTTGCTGGCCACCAGTGGCTGGTGTCCCTCACCCTGCTGCTCCCAGTGACACTGTGCCACAGCCCCAGCCAGCAGCTGGGTGGTGGCACCGGGGCCGTGCCCAGCCCCGCAGAGCCGCAGCCCTGGAGGAGCACCTCTGAAACTGAAGCCTCCTGGAATGAAAGTTTATTTATCTGTTTAATTAAGATGTGTTCACCAGGCGCACAGACCCCATTCCATCTGTCTCACTTACAGCCGTGTCCCAGTAAAATTAAACCTAATAAATATCAGCAGAGGGAAAGCAAAGGGCACGTGTGAGATATACGATCAAAGGCTGAAGTTGCACAGGGCTGCAGTTCTCAGCACATCTCTCTCTGCCCTTCGGGGCTGGGCTGGCACTGCGCTCCCCCGCTCAGGATGGGGCTGCCTTTCCTTCAAATCAGCACAATCCCCAGTTTTTTATTTATTTTAAATGAACCCTTCAGGGCTCCTTGGTTTTCTTTTCTGGAAGAGGGAGAACAGCATGGCATCGGGACAGGAGTGGTCTTGGCTGTTGTTCCGGTGCTGGAGCCAAGGGACAGAGGCTGCACTGGGAGCACTGGTGGGCATTTTTCCCCCCAAAGCACGGAGGGAACCTGCCAGGCACAGCGCAGCACCTCTGGCTGCTCCAGGCACCGGGATGTACCTGCCGCACAGTCCAGAGCTGTTGCGAGGTGCCCAAGGCAGCCAGGGCGGTGCTGTCCTCTCCTTGGGAAATGCCAGAAAAGCTCAGGCCTCCTCCAAGGGACACTCCCCCACTTGGAAACTTTATCCACGAGGAACGAGGCCCAGAGGTGTGCCTGCAGCCCCGTGCCCCCAGCCCCGCCGAACACGCGGTGTCACCGCACGGCTGCGGCACACCCGGGGGCCATGGGCCCTGCACGTGCTGCGCCAAGCCCTGAGCACCTTCAGAGCTGCTGCCAGCCCAGAGCTGTCCCAGCTCCATGCCCAGATTGTGACCCACAGGATGCAATGGGAAATCCCGTGCCTGGCACCACGGTCCCTCCTGGGACCCCCGCGTGTCCTCTCCCAGCAGAGAGCGACGACGCAAAGCCCATGGGGCAGCTGTGGGGGAACAATGCACGGCCACGGGGGGCTGGGTGTCCCGGGGCTGCCCCTGTCCCCTGTTTAATAGGACCCCGTGGTCCTTGCAGCACTCCCCCACAGGGCAAAGCCGGGCTGCAGACCAGGCAAGACACGACCTCTGCCACGAGGGCCCTGCCCTGGTGAGATCAGCCTCCCTGGGGTCATCCTGTGAGTGCAGTGCTGGCAGCCCACCAGCACCCAGGGGCAGCGGTACCAACCTAATCCTCCCCTCCCACCCACTCCAAAATGCCCCCAAGCCGTGGCATTCGTTAATTAAAAGCTCATTAGTAGTTATTCAAAGACATCAAGTAATTAGATGAAGGCATTGACAGATCTGAGCTGCTGTGTGACAAGGAACATCCCGTGGCAAGGAACGTCCGTGCAGCAAGGAAGGTCCCACATCCCCAGTGCCTCGGCCACAGGGATGGCCCCAGCTTGGACAGGACAGCGAGAAGGGACTGACAAACCTCCCTGGCACCCTATTAAACCTCTCCGTTTTTCCCTGCTCCGTCCTCTTCCTCCTCCAGCAGCTCTCAGATGTCACTGGAGACACTGCCTGCTCTGAATTCCCAAAGATGGAGCACCCAGTTATGACCTCACCAGGTGGGGAGGGGACTGTGACCAAACCACAGCCAGCATCTGAGACAGCAGCTGTGGCAGTAGGAGGGGAGCAGGAATGGAGGCAAAGCACATGGAAGTTTAATGGGACCCAGGGAAAAAACCACTTCATTAAGATGTTCCTGACCCACTCTGGGGGGAACAGGATGGGGCCTGGGGATCTGTCAGCCTCTGGCCAGAGCTGCCAGCACCATGCAGAACAGGAAAGCGGCTGGGCTGGCACCTGGGGATGTTCCACAGCCTCCCGTGTCACCCCTCCTCCTCTGCCCCCGAGCCACACGGGCAGGGACAGGAGCCCTGGGTGCTCTCCACAAAACGGCACCTACTTGCAGCTGTCCTGTGTCCCCATCACCCAGCACCAAGAGCTGGTGCACAGGGACCTCCAGCAGCCAGTCCCATCTGCGCTCTGGCTGCCTGCAGGAGCCACAGCAGCCCCACGGGGACACAGTGCACAGCCCTGGCTGGGCAGCAGGAGCCAGAGCCCCTCACTGTGCCTGGCTCCTCGCCTCTGCCCGCGCCGCCCTTCCTGAAGCCCTTTCACTTGACAAAATATTTACATGAAAAGGCAATTAGGCTCCCTGGATTTAATGAGGATTAACCTGCAGCAACAGCACCGTGGCAGAGCAGCTGCTGCTGAGCACCTCGAGCTTACGGGCCGGGTGGGCAGCGCCGGGGGCCACAGCAGGGAAACAGCTGTGCCCTGCTTGCAGGGTCACCGGGGCCAGGAGCACGGCCACCACCGCTGGGGCAGGGCCACCACCAAGGCCGGGGCCACCACCACCATCAGGCTCAGCACAGACCCAGAAGGAGGAAGGAATGATGGAGGGTGACGCAGGACTGATGGAGGGTGACACAAGGAAGGAGCAACTGCAGACCAGGAACCTGAAATGCTGCGTTCCCAGGGTCCCCTCTTCCCTGAGACCAGCTCCACTGCTTGACCAAGGGTTGCCAGGGAAAAGCACCCTGGAACTGGCAGCCCTGCCACTGTGCCTCACAGGCTGCTGGGGGGCTGTAGCAGCAGCCCCCAGGGTGCCAGCACATGGGACACAACAGGAGGGGTCCAAGCCACCCCGAGCAGGGGTGTGTGTGGCACTGCTGTTGTGGGCACTGGCACTGGGCTGGGACCCACCCGAGCAGCAGACAGGTGAGGTGGGCACGGGGGAACACCAGGCTGGAGCTACTCCACAAGCAAACACTCCATCGTCATAATAAGGTTTTTTAGATGCACAGAGAAGATGTTAAACAGGTGCTGTGACTCAGGGCACACTTTATAAATTTAGTATTTACAGACCCCTTCTTCCCCTTGCCCCACACGCTCCTAATTCCTCTGGAATCACTGTTCATTTGAAGACATTTTGCTTTGGCATCTCAGCCCGTTGAGGTGTTGATGACCGAGCACCCACAGCGCTCCCATCACGCAGGGACACCAGACCCTCTGCTTCCTCCCATGCCGCGACGGAGAGACGCCCACGATGCCAAGAAATGACTCTGGCTGCTCTGCCGGGAGCCCGGCCCTCACCCTGCCCTTCCCAGCAGAGCTGGGGATGCCACCATGCAGTGCTGGCACGGGCTGTCCCGGGCTGGCTGGCTCTGTGCACCGCATGGGACAGGGAACAGCGACCCTGGAGTGCACTGCCCCACAGGCGGTGTGGTGTGGGGAGCTGTGCCTGGAGCTCCCACGGGAACGGGCACCCCACGCTGCCCGTGCCTGCTCGGCAGAGCTCTGCAAAGCCACAGCTCCGCTCTGCTCTCGCAGCTGTGGTGGGTCGTTAAGTCCTCGGGCAGAATTAGCACCGAGGCAGGAGGCTCTGCCAGCCCTGACCGGCTCTGGAGCCGTGGCAGTGCCGACATTCCTCATGACAAAGCACCTTACACCTGAAAGCTGCTTCCCTGAGAAACAATGAATTGGCATTATCCTCTTCCTCCTCCCCATGAGCTCCTTTCCCCACATCCCCCTTTGCCTGCCTCTGCCCACTCTGTTCCCTGCTCCCAAATCCAGGGGAGCACAACTCTGGAGCATGTAAGCCCCACCAGACTGCTGCAGCGCCCCGGCCCCTCGCCATCTCTGAGGGAGCAGGGGGAAGGACCTGGTGCTACTGGCTTTCAGCCCCAGGTGGTGGGCTGGGATGCCATAGGAAGACCCTTGGATGGTGTAAAGCCTGATAAAGCCCCGCTCTTGCAGCTCTGGGGACGGAGTGTAGCTCCATGGGGGACTGCCGGCTCCAGCTCCTTGCCCTCTGCTCACTGTCCCAGGCACACCCAGGCTGGGGCTCACACCCACACTCAGTGTCCCAGCCCCAGGGGCCTGGACAGACCCCGTCACGTCCCCTCCTCTCCATCCCTGCACAAAGCTCTCGAGGTGGCCGGGTAGGTCTCAGCCTGTGCCCCCCCAGCCGTGGCCTGAGTGCTCTGCAGTGCAGGGAGAGCTGAGCCCCCCACGCCCAGCCCACCCCCCAGCCAGGCCCCTCACTCTGGGCTCAGCAGGGGAACAGAACTGTGCATCCCCCCAGGCCCCAAAACCCCTGAGCAGGGACTGCCGGGGAGGGACTTTGGGGTCCACAAGGGGATCTCAGGGTCCCCATGGTGGGTTCCCCTCAGTAGCCTCAGGAATGTCAGGCCTGGGATAAAATGTGGGGGCTACCCCACAAACATCTGTCAAGATCCTGGGTGGGCACCGTGAGAGGGGGCTGCTGCTCTGCACAGACCTGTCACCTGAATGTCCCACTGTCACCACAGACCCGTGTCCCCTGGCAGGACAGCCCCCGGGCGGGCACCAGAGCCCACCAGTGACCACCAAAGCACAGCTGGGCCAAGGGCTTGGTGCTGGCTGGAGCTTGGGCAGGGCAGCCCAGAGGCCGGAGGGCAGCTGGGGGTGCCCTCAGCAGGGGCGAGGCCGCCGTGTCCGGGCAGGCACCGCTGCCCTGGTCCTTCCCAAGGCCGGGCGTGTCTCCAGCCCCGCAGCCCGTGCCCAGCCGCGGGCAGTGAGTGCCTGACCACCGGCGGAAGCCGTCCCTGGCCGGCGGCACAGCCAGGGAGCTGCGAAACCACCCCAACGCCGAGCGAGAGCTCAGCAGACAGGGAGGGAAGTGCCCACCCTCGGCAGCGGTACCTACCCAAAAATACATCATCCTGTCAGCGGCGGGGGCCGAGGCGCTCTGCGGGGCTCGGTGGGAGGGCGATGGGCTGCTCCCGGCGCGGGCTGCACCGGCCACCGCTCCCGCCGGGTGGGTCTGTCCCCTTCGGCTGTCCTAGCCAGCCCGGGGCCGGGGTCCCCAGCCCTGCTCCCGCAGCCGGCGCGCTGTGAGGGAGCGCTCGCCGCGGTTCAGAGCCGGCGTCCAGCCTCCGACATGCTGCGGGGGAGCGCAGGGGCCGGGCGGCCGCAGGGGTAGCCCCGGAGGGCAGTGCCTTATCCACCCCGGGGAAAAATGGGACAGGAAGCAAAAAATTAAATCCTCTCCAGTGTCTTCGAGGACCAAAGGGAAGGGCGAGCGTGTGAGGGGACGCCAACGCCAGGGGTCAGAGGGGTGCTGGGGAGAGGGTCCCGGAGCAGGCTGGGCGTTGGGGGCCACGGCAGCGGCAGCGTGGGCGCTCGCTGGCGCAGCGTGGGCTCCCGCTGACACTCCGAGGAGCCGATGTCCTGCCTCAGCATTTTTCAAGCTACCCTGTCAATAAGGGAATCCGCGGCTCACAGTTAACCTGCGAGGTGCCAGCCGGCTCCCGGCCCCACCGGCCACAGCGGATTCCATAATGCCCTGTCCTGGCCGGCAGGGATGCTCAGCCGTGTCTGGCTGGGATGATGATCTGTCCTGGCAGGCCCAGCCTCCCTCCCTTTATTTGGAGCAGCCGAACAGCGGCCCGAGGGGGACAGAGCCAGCAGCCCCCAGCCCCGCGTGCAATGGGGAGCCATGGGGACAGTCCTTGGAGCCCGGGATGTGGCCACCACGGGCTGCACGAGAGGGCACCCAGACATCCCAACCAACGCCAGGGCAGCCACTCCTTCCTTGGCCCTGCAGCAGACCCCCGGGGCAGGGCAGCAGGAGCAGACAGGGGGACAGCGCAGAGCCAGCCACGGCGTGGCCCGTGGGGATAGATAACTCAGGGGGTCCTGCACACAAACCCCACTGCCCCTGGCACACAGTACAGGCCTGGCAGCCAGGCAGTGCTGCTCCTCAGGCACTAAATCTCTGTCCTCCAGGGGCACGGCGCAGTGGAAGGAGCAAGGGGACCGTGAGCACCGAGCCAGGCGTGGCAGCGAGGGAATAAATAAGGATAAGGGAAGCAGAGGAGTGAGGGGGGCAGCAGATTGGTCTCCGGGGCCCAGCTGGTTCTGACATCTACAGCCCCATAATCATATTCAGAGCAGCACCAGGCTGGAGGCAGCTCTCCTCCAGCACGGCAATAAACGAGAGCAACACTCTCAATAATTCAGCACCAGGAGAGGGTGATAAAGCAGCAGAGGCAGCACTGCAGGCAGCTGGGGCGGGGGGCTCCCTGCTCCCTCTTATATCTCAGTGATCCAAACCCTTTCCTCTCTCTCTGTGCCCTGTAAACGCAGCCCCAGCTGTGATGTGGGGTCCCCCCAGCCTGCCAGACCCCCCAGCCCTGCTGTATGGGACAGACAGAGGGGCCCAGTGCAGCAGAATGAAACCCCTCCAGCACCAGCAGACAAAACCTGGGGGGTCACCGGGCAGAACCGTCCTGCAGCCGGGGCAGGGGCTGCAGCAGGAGCACCTCCCCAGCTCTTCCCAGCACCATTGCCCCCTCTCCCACTGCAGCCCCACACCCGCACAAACAGAGCCCGGAGCGCCCGTAGCAGACCCCAAAGCTCCCACCCAGAGCGGGCACGGGGCAGCTGAGCTGCAGGACCCCCGGCCCGCTGCCCTCCCCTCCGCCGTGGGCTCCTCCCCAGACACACCCGGCAGCCCCCGCAGCCGCAGGGCCGCCCTGTGCCCGCCGACCCCACACCCGGCAGGACACCGCGAGGGAGCAAAGCCCCCTCCTCAGCACAGGAGGAGAACCACCAAGACCTCAGTGAACGCACGAGGGGCAGAGTTCGGGGCAGCCCCGGCCCCACAGCCCTCACAGCGCCTGTCCCCGGGCTCACAGCCCAGCCCAGCTTTCATTTCATTCCATCCATCCATGCTGCCTGCAAGCCCTGCTCCCACCCAGCCTTTCTACTCCTTGCAGCAGCTCTTTTCCCACATTTCCCACGGGATCTCAGCACCCTTCCAGACCACAGTCCCCTCCCAGCCAGTCACCTCCATCCTTGTGCTGTGTGTGCCGAGGATGGGAGTGTTCCCCTGCCAGACACCTCTTCCTTGTTTTGCACGTCGGCAGCTCCTGCAGCACAGTGCCCCTGCCTTGGCCCCCACACCCCTGGTCCCACTGGCACGGCCAGCCCACGCCAGGGCCCGGAGCAATGGATACACCAGACTCATCCTCTCCAGCCCCTTGGCTTTCTTTGCTCCTGTGCTTCACTGGCTTTGACGGGGGAGCACTGTACTCCGTGGGCTGGACCTCGGGGGGATGTGGTGTCCCCCCAGTGATGGGATCCTCCTACTGCTGTGAAGTCCAGTGACATCAGGGTAGCACAGGAAGGAGCCACCCACACCTGACCAGCGGGCACCAGGCTGGCAGAGGGCATCTGGTCTGACCCACCTTCCACACACATCAGCCATGACCTGCCTCAGCCCGGGGACACTGAGCTGTTGTGACACCTCCCAGAACCCTGGGGACAAACATCTCCTGCGGTGGGCAACTGCCAGGCCAGGTCAGAACGGGGCTGTGGGCTGCTCTTGGGCCCCAGTAAGGACAGGGATGGCTCCTGGGAGCCGCACACGGTATGGACAGACAGCAGGTCAGCACACACGGACACTCACAGGCACGTCAGTCTCAGCTCTCCTCATGCAGGATTCATGTCACACCTGCGTGGGGCTCAGTGCCAGGGGGGAGCCGGGGGCCACTGGCAGAGGGGAGCGGGCAGCCCTCCTCCCATCCCTCCCCCGAGCACGGCTCGGTGCCCACCAGCCCCTGCCTGGCCCCCGAGCCACAGGCTGAGGGAGCTGCCCTGCCCTTGCCCCGCGCCAAGCACCCACTGCCAGCCCCACACATGCAGGTTTAGCATGCAGGGGGGACCCTGGGAGCAGCCAAGGCAGAGCCCAGTGCAGCCACTGGGATCTGAACCCTCCATACCTTTTATCGAGCCCAGCTCCTCCCACGGCGCGTGCACTGGGCTCTCTAGAAAAGACAGGGAAGAGGAGGAAGAATTAAAATCAATGATCATCATCCCTAACCTGTTACAGTCAGCGTCTGCTCATGGTGCACAGTGCTGGGACACAGCACGGATGTGGGTGTTACTCCCCGGGCACTGGGAAGCCTGTGCTGGTCAGGAGCTGGTGGCCAGGCCAGGCGCTCAGCCCAGGGCAGCCAAGCAGCATCAGCACCCACCAGCACCAAGCCCAGGGTGATGGGTGCAGGAACCTCCCCCTTCAGCTCCACCAGAGCACCTGGAACCCAACCCAGCTCCCACAGCCCACGGGCCCCTTCCTCGGCTCCCCCGGGACCCTGCAAGCTCAGCCCCACAGAGCCCACGGGGTGGCACAGGGCACCGCTGTCACCGACGGCCGCACGGCGGGGTTGGAGTGTCCCAGCCCTCGTGCCCACACAGCACGGTGACACGCTCCTGTGAGGAGCACTCCCTGCGGCACACGGCCCCGCTGCTGGCCTGGCTCCGGCCACTTCTTGGAAATTAAGCCAAATTTCAAAGAAAACTTCCTGAAAGCTGCACTTCAGCTAATTGGCTTTTGCAGCATGGCCAACGCAAACACTCATCAATCATGTTAGACCCTCAGAAATAATGAGAATGGCTGACACATCCCAGGAGTGGCTACGGAATGGGGGGGCTGTGTGTGTCTGGAGGCCTGTGGGTGCTGAGTCCCCCCTGCCCAGCACCAGAGCTGTGGTGCTCAGCCCCCACTGCAGGAGCAGCACCCCAAGATGAGGGTCCCGAGGGTGGGAGCAGAGCCCCTGGGCGCTGCTCCCAGTGAGCACCCGGCCCATGGACGGGACGGAGACACCCAGGTGGCAGCTCAGGAAGCACAGACTGATCCCAGGCACTCGTGTTAGCAAACACGCTTCTCATCCGCTCAGCAGGATAATCAATTATGGTAATTCCTGCCTCAATGAATCAGATTCATGGAGGAGTACAGCTCATTAGGCCGGTGCTGACTTCCATTAGCACTCTTATGATAAAAACCCTCCAAACACTCTCACCCAGCACGCTGCATTCACCAGGCTGGGGGGTCTCCCCTGCCCCCGGGCCAGGCAGAGCCAGCTGTGGGACGTGGGTGTCCTAAAAAAGGTGGTTGGGAACTCCCTGGTTCCCAGCAGTGATGGGGATGACACCCCTGCACCTGCAGGCCTGGCAGAGCCGCCTGCCCCCCAGCCACCACTCCTGAGCTCTTCTATAGCTCCCCAGGATCCAGCAGCAGGGCTGGGAGTGCTGGGAGCGCTGGGAGCACTGGGAGCACTGGGAGCCCACTGCCTGCTCTGCAATGAATAATTGACGCCGCAGCTCCTGGGGGAGGCTCAGCGATGGGTAACGCTGCATTTCCCAAACACATTTCCCGAGAAAGGCGCCTTCTGAGAAGCTCCCCACAGCAACCTGGGGCCCTGCAGCCAGGATGTGCCTCAGCTGGGATGTGCCACGCCTGCTGGCACAGACAGGGAATGGCCAAGCCCAGCTCCAGCCCAGGCAGAAACCTCTGGTGGTCCCAGCACCACAGGGAGCTCAGCCAGAGCCTCCCTGTCCACACACCAAATGGGAGAGGGAAACTCCTGGCAGAGCAGCTCTGGGCAGGATCTGGGGGGATCTTGATCCAGTCTCTGCTTTTCTGGCAGAGGTCTGGGCTGACTGACTCTACCTGGAACCTCACAACGCCTCAAAGGGACCCAAACAGAACAGCTGATCCCAAGCCAGCTAAAACCACCTGGATGAGAATCAGGGGGTCTGCACAAGAGACCCAGCCCGTGTCACCCAGCTGCACAGACCCCATGAAAGCTGCACCTCTCTCCCCACGCTGCAGCCTGAGGCAGGCCTGGCTCTCCTCTGCTGGGGAACTTCTTGGTAGTTTCTCAAAGTACATTTTAACCCCCATTCCCTCCACCAAAAATCCTAAATTAATTTTGCTTTTAATTAAATTCATTAGCAAAGATTATCTGGCTGAGGAACAATAATGTCCCCCCCCTCCCCCCCCAGCCCTCTCTATTTATATCCCCATATACAGAACAGCAGCGAATATTTCTTTATGGGCCATTAAAGGTTTAATGTTTAATTTATAACCACCTTCTCCGGCGGGTGGGATGGCCAGGCACAATGTCAACATCTTTAATTAAATGAGAAGGGATTTTTTTTTTTTTAATCCCAGCTAAGGAATATAAAACATCCCGTTCCCAGCAGCGTTGGAGGCAGGGGCAGGAGGGGCAGGGGCTGGGGCAGAGCCTGGCTCCTGCACAGCAGCTCTCAGGACGTTTCCCCACTGTTCTGCTCTGCCCGGGGCCAAGCCTGGGCCGTTCCACGTTGGTGGCCAGGAGCTGAGCCAGGAGATGCTCGGGCAGCGCCCAGAGGAGCCCTGGTGGGGCAGGGAAGGCCGTCAGCAGGACAGCTCTAGGACTGCTCAGGAGAGTCCTCCGACCGGCAGCTCAGGTCTGGGAAGAGCGTCCTGGGGACAGGGACAACACACGGTGCTGGCCCCACCTTGGGAAGCCCCCCCTGCTGTGGCTGCGGGTCCCGGCACGGGGCTGAGCTCCGGTGCGGGTCCCTCGGGGGGCGGAGGGGAGAATGTGGCACCGCCACACTCGGGCACAGCCCATGCCAACATCGCTGGTCAGCGAACCCCACCTGAGTAACAGCTGCGAACCTCCCAGCCGAACTCCTTCCTGCAATTCCTGCTGGTCCCCGGCACCTCCTCCCGCCCGGTGACTGCGGCTCCCGTGGCACCAGCACCTCCCTCCCGCCGGCAGGAGCCCAAAGTGCTTCCAGCGCCCGAGCCGAGCCCTTCGCGGAACCCGCCGGGAGCCACGTGGCACCCGCTGGCACTGCTGGCATCCCCCTGGCATCCCCCGGCATCCCCCCGGCATCCCTCCCACAGCCCCGGGTCNCGCGGGCAGGAGCCCAAAGTGCTTCCAGCGCCCGAGCCGTTCGCGGAACCCGCCGGGAGCCACGTGGCACCCGCTGGCACAGCAGGCGCCGCCGGAGGAGTCTGGCACTGCTGGCATCCCCCTGGCATCCCCTGGCATCCCTCCCACAGCCCCGGGTCCCACCCGCGCAGACACGGGCGCAGGAGCTGCCGGGGAGCGCTTCCCGCTGCGCTGGACATGGACAGCCCCAGCAGGACAGCGCGGCCCCTCCTGCCTGGACAGCGGCGAGGGGCAGCTCCCAGCAGGCAGCTTTCCATTAATGGAGTGTTTTATCTTACAGGAGAGATTAAATCTCTGCACAGAGAAGCGCAAAAGCGCTGAATCAGCAGCTAGCTGGGGGTGGCAGGTTCAGCCACGAGCATTTGGCTCCAGCTCAGCCTGTCAGTGCTTCATCCTCCCGCATCCACACGCGGCCAGACATTGCCAGTCCTGAGCCCCCACGCCCTGTTCCCTGCCCTTGCCACATGCAGCTCCTCACACTGCCTGGCAGCCCCGTGCCAGCCCTGTGCTGCACTCACAACCCAGAGCAAGCCAAGCGCCCGTGGCACGGCTGAGCCGCCTTCCTCCCTCCCTCGTCACCCCCTGCACAGCACGGATGGGTTGGCAGGAGGTGTCCTGGCACAGCTGCCATGTCAGCCAGCAGGTCCCCGGCCCATCCCCTGTGGGCTCTGCTCCCACCCAGCCTCAACAGGGTCCCTCACAAAGCCACGTCCCTGCTCCATGGCTGCCATGGCCAGCGTGGGCCGTGTTGGCTCCAAAGCCGAGGAGGAGGGCGAGCTGTCACTCGCTGCCCACGTGCCCACACACGTGTGCTCACGGGGCAGGCGTGCAAGGGCCGGCTGCGGGGAGCCAGCCACGGAGCAGGGATGGTGCTGTGCCGCTCACTAAAAGCATGAGTGTCACTAAATCAATAATTCATTTACTTTAATGAGATAAGTACTCGGAAAACTAATTGCAAACCTGCTCCATTTACTCCAACCCATTATAGCCCTTAATGTAAATGGCAGGAACGCTGCTGGAGGAAGGGGAAGGGCTTTGGGTGGAAGATTGTGTCGTCCTTCCCCTTCTTCTAAGAAAGAGAAGTGTCAGTCATCAGCTGGGACAGCAGAAGCCAAAAGAGCCGCTGGAATCTCCGTGTGGAAGTGCCGACGACGGAATCACTGCATGGAAGCACTGACGGCGGAGCAAGGGCAAAACTCAGTCCCCCCCTGGAGTCACCACTGTCCCTCTGCCCATGCTGCCACCACAGAGGGCTCTCCGAAGCCAGGATGTGGCTTCGCTCTTCTCCTGTGCCTCAGACTCCCACCTGGAGCCCTGCTGGCTGTGCACGCACTGCGGGCGGTCCCTGCCACTATCTGTCGCCGTTGGTGACAAACCCGCGGCTGTGTCTCTGGCACAGCACCCCCGTGCCGGCAGCTGCCAGCTCCTCTGCCCAGCCCGTGCTGCCCCTTCCCACCCCTCCGGGCCCTGCCAGCCCCCACGTGGCCGGGGAGCCAGAGCGGGCAGGGGCGTCCTGCCAGGCCCCAGCACTTTCCAGGGCTGGTGGCTGCCGGCAGCAGAGCTGTTGCCTTCCTGAACCGCGGCTGGAGCGGGAGCCGCGTGCCAAGGGCTCACTTCTCGCTTGCTGGAGCAAATGGCAGGTCATAAAAAGGAACTGTGACAGAAGAGAAAATGTTCCAGAGTCCACAAGGACCGGTCCAGGGTAAATCCATCTGCTCAGCAATTTAGCTAGAAAATCCTTTCCAATCATCCGTGCTGTAGGTCCTTCATCCCCGGCTGGTGGCTCTGGTCAGGGCCTTTCCCACTCCAGCAGCTGACACGGGGTTCGTGGTGCTGGGTGACCCCAGAACACCTCCATCAGGGACACTGGGGGAGGGGTCACCCCTCGGGCAGGGGTCACACCACCCCTGGCAGAGCCTTTGACAGTGGCATCTGGTGTGGGGATTCTTTCCCAAGCTATTGGCTCACATCATCCTTCCCAGGTCCCGTATCCATGGCACCGTTTGTGGGACGCAGGAGGGCTCCCAGGGAGTGCAAATCCCACCTGGAGCTCCATCACCAGCCCTCGCACCTCCCATGGGCAGCACCAGGAGGCTGCCCTGGGAGCCACGGCCGAGGAGAGCTGGGATAATCCTGCCTGGCTGAGAACTCCGCAGCTCAGCCTCGCACAGCCTGCTGAGATCTCCCTGCAGGCATCCCACTGAATCCCACCTCAGCCACTCCTGTCTCACAGAAAATCAATGGCAAGCATCTCAATTAATCACACCAGGGGCAAATTGATTAGGAGCCTAAATAAGGTCAACATGGCTGTCTGCTTATAGGGTGGGACCCCTTAATCATCATTTTATCTGCAACGGGCTGCAGAACCGGCAATCACAGCAGCTCAGGGGCACAGAGGGACCTGCACTGAACTCCTGCAGCTTTCAGGGAGTGCCATAAGGAGCTGCATTCCAGCATGAGGCAGCCACCGGGCACAGGCAGCTGGGAGCCCCGAGTGGGGACAGCAGGAGCCCCAGGCAGAGACCCCGAGGCCCAGCTGTCACCTCCAACCCAAGGCGAAAAAAGCAGCAAAGCACTGCTCTGGGTACAGCACATCCCTCTGACCCCACGCCACCTGGGGGGTTCCTTTGGCTTCTGCTCTCCCAGTTGATGACTGATATTTCTCTTTCTTAGAAGACACCATCTCCCACCCAAAAGTCCTTCCCCTTCCTCCAGCAGAATTCCTGCCACTGACATTAAAGGCTGTGGCTGGGCTGGGGTAAGGGACAGAGCCATGACAGCTCCTCTGGTCCCCAGGAGCCCTGAGTGCTGCCCACAGCCCCTCTGGACACACCTCACTCACTCACCTGTCCCTGCCCCGGCCACCCGCCGCCTCCTTCTCTTGTAAATACCCGTATAAATATTATAATTTGGTTTAATATTTAATATAGTCAGGTTAAATAAGCATTCCCAGCCCCATAAATAATCATTAACGGAGGATTCTAATTGTGCTGTTGGGATCCGGCTTCATGACTTATTTAGTGGGCAGACGCTCTTCCCCTCCGCGCCCCCCACACGCTGGAAGGAACCCGGGGCTCAACCCCTCCGTGAGAACCTGGTGGGACACGGCACCAGGAGACGGATCCGCCCCGGGATCACACCCGGGAATGCACGTGGAGCTGGGATAATGCCTGGGGTGAAGCCAGCGGGGACAGGGGGCCAGGGCGGCTGCAGGAGCCTGCAGGAACATGGAGCAGCTGAGCAGGACAAGACTGAGAGAGAAGATCGTGGATATCAGGGCATCCTTGGCTGTGCACACCTGGGCACGGCATGAGCCCTGGGGCAGAGGCAGGTGAGCCACGGATGAGGAGCACCCACCCACCCTGCTCAGCCTGGGGTGGCATCGGCAGGGACACAGAGACACAAAACGCAGCCAGGCGAGCGGAGAGCAGGGGAGGCTTTTATCCCAACCACAAACCTACTGTGAAATTGATTGGAAACAATAGGAAAAGAAGAAACAACCCCCAAAGCGCCGAACCCAATGCACGGGGAATTGGCCAGGGGTGAGTGTTCTGAAAGCGCTGAGTGGAGACACGAGGACAAGCAAAGTGCAGGAAAACCTCCGTGTGAGCGTTTTCCCCTCGAGGGATGTACTGATGCAGTGCTGTAAAAAAAGGCTGGGGTTTTCTTTATGTAGCTTAATTTCATCTTGAAACGAAAAACAACAAAAGTAAATGGAAAGAGCCCCCTCTCCAGCGAGCCCAGCTGCAGCCACTGTGCTGGGCCCGTGGGTGCCCTCAGCTCTGCCCGGGCAGCAGCAGCTCTGCGTGCCAGCCCCAAAGGACAGGGTGCACCCCAGGAGGAGCAGGGATCCCAGCCCCAGGGAAACAGGCACGTCCTGCTCCTCCCAAGGACACCTTGGGGTGCTCCTGCTCCCGCTGATGCCACCAGGATGATCACACTCAGGGTCTATCCACAAAGTGTCTCCCGTGCCCTCTGGATATTAAGCACAGAGAGACCCCTGGGAGGTCTCCCATCCAACGGAGAGATGCAGCAGAGGGGACCCAAAAGTGACAGTCCTAGGTCAGTGTTCCTGTCTCTGGCACGTCTGCTCCAGGCCCTGCTCATCTACCGCATGGATGCCCCAAACTGTGCCAACCCTGACTCTGGGCTGCAGCTCTACAGCAGAGGTCCTGCTTTATTTTTATTTGTCAGGATTTATATGAAAAGGGGATAGTTCAGCTCTAAATGTAATGATTTGGAAGAACAGCCCTCCAGTGGCCTCCTCAGCTAGCACGGCGTCAATGCCATCGATTGCTAAAAATAACTGATAGCCCTGGCCCAGCGTGGTGGGGAAATGCTCCTTCCTGCTCTAAGACCCCAAACAACCCCTGCTCCAGGTCCCCAAACCACCTGGGCACTGAGTCCCCAAACCACTCCCTGTGCCTTGCCCATGGGCAGCACAGATCTTTGTGTGCTCCAGAGGAGAGAAAGTGAGAGCTGCCTGTCTGTGGGGACACACCAGGATCACCTGGGCAGGTAACACCAGCACAGCACAGTGCTCTGTCCTGGCATCTTACTGACCTTCCCAGCACAGGAACAAAAACCACACGGGGAAGGAAACAATCAAACACGAGTCCATGGCTAGGGAGAAAGAGTTATTCACCTTGTTGCAAGTGAGTCTGACTTAACAGAGAAGAAATAAAGTGTTTTAAAATTAACGACACAAATGTCAGCCCCATAGTGGGGATATCAAACCCTACAATTATTTGACAACCATCCACAGAGTTCTGTCCCCTCATCGTGCCTGCAGCAGGGCGAGCAGGGACAGCACTGGGGTGGCAGCACCTGCTCCAGCGTGGGAGGGGTCCCCAGCAGCCTCCCGGGGCTGGTGACAGCCCAGCCAGCACGGCCTCCCCTCCTCACTGCCGGGACACTCAGCTGCTCCATGGGCCAGTGCCCACCCAGCCACCTGCCAGTGCTCTCCAGGGAAGCTGCTGCTCCTGTCAACACAAACCCTCTCCTCACAGCCTGCCTGCCACAGGTAGGGGCTACCTGGTCACCCACCCCCTTGGCCAGGTGAGCAAAGGGCACTGGGCAAAGCCTGGCCAGTTCTGGTGGCAGAGCAGCATCACGCGGCCCCTCCAGCACCGAAAACACCCTCACAGAACCCATCCATGAGCAGAGAAACCCACACTGTTCCTGTAAAAGTGACTTCAAATCCCCAAAGAGTCATCCTGATGCTGGCAGGGACTCTGCTGGAGGCTGCCACTGGAAACAGGATTAGTGTGTGGAGTGTGGTGCTCTGCAAGGGAGGTCACTGCGGCAAGGCTGTGCTGCCACACTGAGGGGCACGTGGGGGCCACACCGGGGGTCACACTGAGGGTAACAGCTCATCCTGCGGCCCCCTGCCCCAGCAGAACCACCCCTGAAGCCCTCTGGAGCTGGAGCAGTGAGCAGGTGCTCTGGGGCTGAGGGGCTCGGGGAGCACAGGTGAACACGCATGTGACAGGAGGGAGAACACACGTGTGCACAGGGTAGCGTGTGCGACACAGCCAGGGCAGAGCTCTTTGTAAATAATCCTTAATTAACGAGATTGGCAGGCCTGGATGGCTCAGCGGGTTCCAGGCAGGGACAACGGCAATCTCCATTCTTCCACTTCGCAGTTACAGCTTCGGGGAGGGAAGCAGGAACTGGCCAGGGTGAATTAGAGAGACTTTTGTCACGTTTAATATCACTTCGTTTTGCAGACTGCTGACGCAGCGGGATTTCACAGCTTGGAATTTATGGTTCTTTTGAGAGACATGCGCAAAAAAAGGAGGAAAAAAATACCCTGCCATCAGCACAAACCCGTCAACTCTGCTGGGAAAGAGCTGGGGTCTGGGGGACTCCCCATGGATCCCCAGGCCAGCAGAACTCGGCAGGGCTGGGGTGCAGCGCCTGGCTCCTCAGCTTCAGGTGAGCGCATCCAGGGGTCCTGGAGACCCTGGCTGGGGTGTCCGTGTCCCCAGGTCCCTGCTCGCTGCACTCCCACTCGTGGCTCCCGAGGAGCAGCGGTGCTGGCAGTGGCAGGGACGGTGCTGCACGGTGTTCTTCGGCCCCCAGGGGCTTTTGTGCGAAATGACACGATATAAATGACTGTTGTAAACAGAGAGTTTAATAAAGGGCCGTGTGCGAATTTTACAGCCTCCCCAAGGATAATTAAAATTATTTATCTACTTACCTAGCTTGCCACCAGAGCAGTCTATTAATTATTATCTATTACACAGGGCCTGCTCTGCATGCTGCCGGAGCAGTGCCTGCCACCAGCACCCACAAGAACACGCAGCAGCACTGGGTGGGCCATCACAGTCCCAGGGTGATCTCAGGGTGCTCCGGACCCCTTGCAAACCCTGTGGGAGCATGAGGTACTCAGGATCAGGTGTTTCTCTACCAACACCTGTGGCCAGGTTTTTAAAACCTGCTTGGTTTTAAAAAACAGCAGCTCCCCAAGGCCAGGAAGGGAATGGAGCCCCAGGCAGAGGGTGAGACAAGGCTCTCCCTGCTCGGCTCCAGCACGGGGCAGCCACAGGCACCAGGGATGGTTGAGGGAGATGCCACCAGTATCCCCTGATTGTGCAGCCCCTTGAGGGCCAGAAGCCCCCAGGAGAGCGCAGAGGACACCAAGGGGCACGGCAGCGGGGGCTGACGACAAGAGGCAGCTGTAGCTCCCCGGCGGGCGGTGCCGCAGCCGCCTGGCGCAGCGCTACCTGCTCCCCTCCATCTATCAGCGCGACACAGCGACCATCGGCGCCGAGGCTCCGGCATCCCCCGGCTCCTCTCTGCGCGTAAGGACACCTCGGGGGGCTCCACTGTGCGGGTACTTAACGTTGCTTTATTAGCTTAATAAACCCAGCGATGCTGCCAGAATGTCCGAACGGGCCCTCCCCTCTGCAGGAGCGGCCGGAGCGGGAGAACGGCCCCGGTAGGAACACGGGAGAACGGCCCCGGCAGGGGCAGGAGCACGGGAGAACGGCCCCGGCAGGGGCAGGAGCACGGGAGAACGGCCCCGGCAGGGGCAGGAGCACGGGAGAACGGCCCCGGCAGGGGCAGGAGCACGGGAGAACGGCCCCGGCAGGGGCAGGA
>WAAE01022455.1:452381-468659 GCA_013400495.1 Nicator chloris
CTGGAGCTGGAGCAGTGAGCAGGTGCTCTGGGGCTGAGGGGCTCGGGGAGCACAGGTGAACACGCATGTGACAGGAGGGAGAACACACGTGTGCACAGGGTAGCGTGTGCGACACAGCCAGGGCAGAGCTCTTTGTAAATAATCCTTAATTAATGAGATTGGCAGGCCTGGATGGCTCAGCGGGTTCCAGGCAGGGACAACGGCAATCTCCATTCTTCCACTTCGCAGTTACAGCTTCGGGGAGGGAAGCAGGAACTGGCCAGGGTGAATTAGAGAGACTTTTGTCACGTTTAATATCACTTCGTTTTGCAGACTGCTGACGCAGCGGGATTTCACAGCTTGGAATTTATGGTTCTTTTGAGAGACATGCGCAAAAAAAGGAGGAAAAAAAATACCCTGCCATCAGCACAAACCCCTCAACTCTGCTGGGAAAGAGCTGGGGTCTGGGGGACTCCCCAGGGATCCCCAGGCCAGCAGAAGTCGGCAGGGCTGGGGTGCAGCGCCTGGCTCCTCAGCTTCAGGTGAGCGCATCCAGGGGTCCTGGAGACCCTGGCTGGGGTGTCCGTGTCCCCAGGTCCCTGCTCGCTGCACTCCCACTCGTGGCTCCCGAGGAGCAGCGGTGCTGGCAGTGCCAGGGACGGTGCTGCACGGTGTTCTTCGGCCCCCAGGGGCTTTTGTGCGAAATGACACGATATAAATGACTGTTGTAAACAGAGAGTTTAATAAAGGGCCGTGTGCGAATTTTACAGCCTCCCCAAGGATAATTAAAATTATTTATCTACTTACCTAGCTTGCCACCAGAGCAGTCTATTAATTATTATCTATTACACAGGGCCTGCTCTGCATGCTGCCGGAGCAGTGCCTGCCACCAGCACCCACAAGAACACGCAGCAGCACTGGGTGGGCCATCACAGTCCCAGGGTGATCTCAGGGTGCTCCGGACCCCTTGCAAACCCTGTGGGAGCATGAGGTACTCAGGATCAGGTGTTTCTCTACCAACACCTGTGGCCAGGTTTTTAAAACCTGCTTGGTTTTAAAAAACAGCAGCTCCCCAAGGCCAGGAAGGGAATGGAGCCCCAGGCAGAGGGTGAGACAAGGCTCTCCCTGCTCGGCTCCAGCACGGGGCAGCCACAGGCACCAGGGATGGTTGAGGGAGATGCCACCAGTATCCCCTGATTGTGCAGCCCCTTGAGGGCCAGAAGCCCCCAGGAGAGCGCAGAGGACACCAAGGGGCACGGCAGCGGGGGCTGACGACAAGAGGCAGCTGTAGCTCCCCGGCGGGCGGTGCCGCAGCCGCCTGGCGCAGCGCTACCTGCTCCCCTCCATCTATCAGCGCGACACAGCGACCATCGGCGCCGAGGCTCCGGCATCCCCCGGCTCCTCTCTGCGCGTAAGGACACCTCGGGGGGCTCCACTGTGCGGGTACTTAACGTTGCTTTATTAGCTTAATAAACCCAGCGATGCTGCCAGAATGTCCGAACGGGCCCTCCCCTCTGCAGGAGCGGCCGGAGCGGGAGAACGGCCCCGGTAGGAACACGGGAGAACGGCCCCGGCAGGGGCAGGAACACGGGAGAACGGCCCCGGCAGGGGCAGGAGCGCGGCTCCCGCCGCCAGAGCCCTTGGCGAGGCACGGCCCTGAAGCCGGGGGGCCCAGAGCAGCCTGTCGGGAGTGGAGGATCCAGCTGCTCCCTGCCACCGTGGGCAGCACGAGCTGTCAGCTCTGCCCGTGTGCCATTCATCACTGCCGCAATTGCTTTCCCTGCCCGTCCTGCCCGGTCCCAGCACTGTCCTCGGCAGCCCCAGTGACTGCGTGAGTGTGGCTGCTGTGGCACCTCGTGCTGCTGCCAGCACCAGCCCTGCTGCGACCCCTGCAGCCCCCCGGACATGCTGGGACCGGCTGTGTCAGGACCTTCCCTTGCTGGCTGAGCTCCAAGTCCTGGTGCTGAGGTCCTGGCTGATGGCACAAGGCAGAGTGGCCCCAGAGGTTGGTGGCAGCTCAGCAGTGGAGCCTGTTGTCCTTCAGCAGCCACTGACACATCAGGGCTGCGTGAGAGTGGCTCCATCATTAGGAGCTGGAGTCCCTCAGCAGCCTGCTGGGGGTATTTCCATCTCCCAGGGTGGCTCCTTTCCCTCAGCCCTGCAGGTCCTGGTTCGCGGCAGTGCCGGCTTCTCTTTGATCCTGCACAGTTACGCTTCCAGTCTCACAATCTAATAAACCCGTGTGATCAAATTCCAGGTCATTACTGAAGGAAAGAGACCCCCCACACTGGCAGCAAGAGCTCCAACCCAATTACAGCGTGCCCAGTGCTTCCGCCAGCTGCCTGCCACGTGCCAGCCTCGGCGGGCCCTGGTGCCATAAGCAAGATGCAAAAATGTCACTGGAGGTGCTTGGAGGCTGTGCCAGGGTGTTCTGGTCAGCTCCCAGCAGCACCAAAGCAGCTCTGAGCTCTGCACCCTCCTCCTCTCCTGTCCACCTCCAGCACTGCTGGCACAGGGCCGAATCGCCCCACGGAATCTGGGTGAACCAGAGCAAGCAGGGCTCACCCCCGGTCCTGCCACCTTCCCCCCAGGGCCTGCTCCAGCCCCAGCCTCGGGGAAACCCACTGATGGTTGTCCCCTGACCCACGGTGGTGTGAGGCTGCTCGTGCTCCATCATGGAGAGAGCTCACGCCGCAGTTCCGTTGAGCTTGCAGAAACAGCAGCCTCTGAGGAGAAACCCACCCTGGCACGGCCACGCTCGCTTGGGATGATGGACGATTATGGACCATCTGCACTTCCAGGAGGGTATGGATTTATGGGCAGCACAGACACTTTGCAGAGTGTCCATTACTATAACTCACTGGCCTCTCCAAAGCTGTGGTGCTCGGCCCCTCTGCCGCTGCTGCAGGGAAGTTTGGGTTAAGTGCTGGCAGGAAGCAAAAGTGATTTCCCAAACTGTTTTTCACATCTGCAGAGCCAGGGAGAGCCACGGGTGTTTCCATCCCAGCTGCACTGCTTGTGAGCACCACGGTTCCCTGCCCTCTCTCCCTGCTGCCCACGGGCCCCTGCCAGCAGCAGCTCCTTCCTTGCTCCCCCTCCTTGATCCCCCTTCCTGTCACCCACCACTTCCACCGGGAAGGAATCCCTACCAGCAGGACCAAGGATTGACCAGCATGTCCCAGGAGCAAGTGGGTGGAAGGAGGCAGCAGATGGGACCTCTGAGCACAGAGAGAGATACATGTTGAATAACAATGGTGAATTCCCCTGAGCTCTGGTGTTTTTAATGCTGGATTAGGCTGTCAGGCTGCAATTAAATGGGGTAATAAAAAGCTAAGTGCTCATATTTCAAGGTTCCTGCCTCCTGCACAGTGGGGAGGAGCAGGGCAGGGGGCTGCTCTGCTCCCCACGGGGTCCAGCCCAGTGTTTCCAAGGAAGAGTGGAGGAACTTTTCCAAGGAGGTTTGTAGGTGCTGCCGAGACACCCCAACCCTGCAGTGCTCGCAGCCTGCTCGTGCTGCCTCTCGCAGTGGCCAGGAGCAGCCTGGCTTGGCCTGTTCTGACTCCCCTGTCTCCCAGGGCCCAGAACCATCCCCACGAATGCTTCCCCTTCCCGTCCCACCCCCTGGCCCGTCACGCTGGATCAGATGTAATGAACCCCTGCGCTTTTTTAACCTCATCGTGCAGCTCCTGGTTGGAGCCCAGCTTTATCAGTTTTTATCCTGTGTAATATTCATCACGCTGGTTTATTTATGGGCCCCCTCTTCGGGAAGGTATTTTTCAGGCCTGGTGAATAAAACATAAGGCTGTGCGGGTTGTCAGAGGGAATGCGGCTTCTCTGATGTCAGCCTGACTAACGGCCTTTAGTTTTCTCCAACGACTGCACTTTGAGAGAAATTTATTTGTATTTGGGTTCCCGTTGGTCGGTGAGATGTGAATTCTTTTCCCTTCAGAATAAATGAGGCTTCAGCTCCACGGCAAGGGGTGGGAGTGTGATGGGTGGGTACAGAGCTGTGGCCCCGGGGACAAGGCAGGGAGGGACCCCAGAGGGGCTGGGGCTCTCCAGACACCAGCACACACCAGGCAGGAGCCCAGCTGGGACACAAGCAGGAAGGCTCCTGCCCCAGCCATGCTCTCAGAAACACATCTGGTGTTAGAAAAGACCATCCCCTGGGTAGCAGCTGCTTTTGCTGCAGGCAGGGACCACAGGCACACACCTGTGGAGCAGGTAAACCCCTCCACGCCGGGCACCGCCACCTCCTGGAGCTCACAACGCTGTTGTGAGGGACACGGCCGGGTCCTGCCCCTTCCACGGGCCCGGCAGTGAATGCCAGCCTGCCTGCTCGCTGCTGGCAGTGTTTCACTGCTCTAAAGGTAACCGCAGGGATCAGGACACCCGAGAAGCTGCCCTCTCACCAGAAGCATGCAAGGGAAGGGAAAGAAGGCAGAATCCCCTTTTCCAGCTGAGACCACCACAGGCAAACTCCATCACAGCAAACAGCACTGACAGGCTGTAGGCAGCCTCCACCTGCCCCAGACAGCCCCATCCGTGCGGGATGTCCCACGGCCCAGCCCGCCTGCTCCCGCCTGCCGGTCACAGACCCGCGGGCACGGGGGTGGGCACACGGAGCCCTCCACTCCCGGCACCGGCAGCAGCAGCTCCCAGAGGCGGTGCCGGCCCCGCCAGCGCAGCCCCGCACGGCCCAGCCCGGCGTCGCCACCGCACCGTGGGGCAAACCCTCCCCTGAGCTGGGTAAGGAATTCTGGCCGTGACCCAAAACTCCTATTAACAAATCAAACCATAAAAACCCACAGCTGCAGCCAGGAGATTTCCCTCCATCAGCTGCTAATTTATGGGGTTATTGGTGTCAGCGGTTTGAAAGCAGCAAAATCCCATCAAAGAGCCGCCCCAACTCGGCGCTGGGCGCTCCAAAACAATCACAAACACGCTTCTGAGGAGGCTGCTTGGGATGCAATTCCTTGATGTTTAATTATTAATATTCCAGGCAAACAAGTTAAATTCTACTGAAGAGAAGGAGAAGCCAGAGTTCGAAGTGAGCTGAAGGAGCATCATAAATCATCCCGGGGAGTGTTTGGCAGGAGCCCCACCGGAGCCGCTTGTGCCGACAAGGAAGAGAGGGTCTGCCGTGCCCCGGGAATCTCGGCGGGGAGAACAGGGCACCAGTGCCACGTAACGCCCCTGAGACACGGAAAGGCTCTGGAGCAGTTTCCAAAGCTCTGCGGCTCTCCACTCCCCGGACAGAGCAGGGATGGGGACGAGCACAGCAGCTCCATCCGTGCAGCGCTGCCTGCGGCTCTGCCCTCCCGGCCGGGCCCGGCAGCGGCTCCGCCGGCGCTGCCCCTCCTGTCAGCGCAGCCCTCCGGCAGTGAGCGATGCACCTCGCCGCCCTCGGCACCACATAAACTGCTCTTAGGACATGTGTTTCTTAGCACAGAGTATTGGGTGACATCCTGCTGGCTTCCCAGACCCCACCTGTCCCTGGGGATGCTGGGGCTCCATGTGACACAAAGCCTGTGCCTGGTGCCCAAGTGCTGGCAGCGCAGCACCTCCTGCCTGTACCAATTCTGAGGCCAAAATCCACGCTTTCTACCTTTCTCTAGCTTCCAATTTCTTTCCCATTATGCCTTCTGAAATCCCTGCAAATTCCCTCAGTGCAGTGCAGAGGGAGGACGACAGACAGCTCTGCTGGGCCACCTTACACCTCTCACTGGGGTCACAGGAACCACTTACAACCACTTACCAGGGCATCCCTGTTCCTGGATGTACTGTTCACGTACTTCAGCAATCTTCCCACTCTCCTGTCCCTCTCCTTACCCTTCTTTGCAGTTTTGTTTTCCCCACCCAGCAGAAAGGAGAGCAGCCAACACTTCTTGCTGCTTCATCTCGATCCAGTCAGTTTTATATCTCACAAATGCATGTGCAGATTTCTCCACTTCTTTATTTGTTCATTAAGACTCCAATAAAAGTGTTATAAAAACGCTCTTTTCTGTGGGTAATTGCAGTTCCTGGTTTAATATGCGAGCAGTGCTGGCTGTCCTCGGAGGCTCCCCGAGCTCTGTAAACAGCGCGGCTGCCCCGCGCTGCCGGCTGCGGGTCCAGCCACAGCCCCAGCATCCCTCGCCTCTGCCTTTCTGCAGCGCAAGGCTTTTCACTCTGATGTTTCCCACACCGAGCGTCTGCCTCAGGCTGGAATTCTGAGGGAAGTTTTCGCAAAAACAGTTCAAACATTTCCGAGAACGAGGCAGAGGAAAAATGCTGTTTTGACACATTGGGGAAAAGAAAGTGTTCTGCAACCCTGATGCTCAGGAGGCTCCCAGCTCCTGTGGCCGGTAAGCAGCCGGAGCAGGGCTGGAGGCTGTGGGTGTCCCTGGCCCCCACTCCCCCGCTGAGCCCCTGCCCACCCTGGCAGCCACACAGCGTCCAGCACTTCCCCCTCTCCCCGCAGGGTTCAAGGAAAAGCCAAGAAAAGTCTGATGCTGCAAAGCACCGGCAGAAGTCCCAGCCAAGGCAGTGAGACACGCCAGGCCCACCCATCCTTCCGGGGGGTTACACTCAGTGCTGAGCTGACGGGCACCCAGCAACCCTGGCACGGTCACACACAAGGAAATACATCCTGGTGTGTCTGGCTGGCATGTTGGATAACGCGTTCTCAGGACCCAGACCCTCTGGCGCCCTGGCAGTGGGACCAGCGAGGGATCTACACCTGCACTTCCACCTGCAAAATTCCCAAGCGTGAGGAGGACCAGGAGAGCAGCGGGGCACAAAGAGACCCCAGGATGGAACAGCAGCACAGCACAGCACTGGAGTGGGCGCTGACTTGGAGCAGAAGGACTTGGGAACCGGCAAGCAGAAACTCCAACTTGTGGAGCGCAAACAGCTCCTGCCAGCACTGCCGCAGCAGCAGAACGCACCAGGAATCAGCTCAGCACAAACTGCCTCCAACAGCCCCCATCAGCACCAAAACCAACGTTCTAGTTGCTAATTCTGGGTGATTGAACAGTGCAAAGCTCAGGATTTCTTTATGCCATCATTTTTCACTCTAAAAAAACCATGAAAATGCTGGACTCTGGTGGCAAATCCCCATTCTGGAAGGAAGTTGCTCCAGTGCATCAGATTGTTCTGGTACCGCATCATAATCTATCAAAGTCGGAGTCCCCAGAGCAAGAGAAATCAAAACATCATGAATAAAGTGCAACTTTAAGACTCGGGTAGTCTGACAGTGTCAGCCTGAGCCTCCTGCCGCGCAGCGTGGTATCGATGCCTTCCCCTAATCAAGTCGATGCTGGCTGAGCCGCGCTGCCGACAGCGCATTTGCTCAATTAGAGGAGAACAAATAAGGCAACAAGCCAAGATGGAAGCAGTAAGCACAGTGAGGGCTCCTGTGCCCGCTCCGTGGGCAGCCACGGGCCGCTCCGGGCCTGCCCCTGCCCCGAGCTGGGATGAGGGATGCCCACCCTGCTCCCTTCATCTTCCTGTCCCGGTGCTGTGGGAACCAGCATCCATCCAAGCTGATACTGCAGCCACCGAGGGACCTCACAGCTCAGGGCACAGCCAAGCCACAGCCCAGCACCCAGATGTGGCAACAGCTCCATGGCCTGCCCCTTGCTGAATGGGGGCCACCGCTCGTGAGGATGTGGATGTGGGGACCACCACCCACAGGGACAGGGATCAAAGTCCACGCAAACACAGCACAGAGTTGTGCTGCCATCCCTCGCAGAAACACCCAAGTCCTGCTTGTGCACAAGCCTCCAGGGCTGTTTGAAGCACAGCACAGACAGTGCTACCCTCCCCTGTGCCAGAGCTCAGTGCTGTTGCCAGCCTCCAGCTCTCCCCGGGGCTGCCCTGCTCACAGGCTCACCACATCTCCCCATCGCTCTGATCCTCCCAACAGCTCCAGCAGGCAGAGGCTCCCCGGCTGCTGCAGGCAGTGAGGGGTTCTGGCCCTCGTGTGGTGCCTCTGGCTCTCAGTTCACAATTTCAAAGGCAATTAGAAAAGCCCAAGATTTGTCAGCTGTGCCTGGAGCAGCCGCGCAGTGCAGGAGGGTCATGTGTCACATCTGCCACTGCCCAAGTCACCCACCTCGGCACGGAGGCTGGCAGGGAGCCCCCGGGAACCAAGTCAGAGGGATGAGGCAGATCAATACCTGATTCTCGTGCACAGCCCTCGGGAGACAGCCCGGGCACACAATCCACAGCTGGAAACATTCTGCAGCCTCGGATGCCCAGGCTGCAGCAGCATGTGCTGGCCAAGTGCCCGGTGCCAGCAGGAAGGCACAGAGGAGTCCCCAGGGACCTCCCACCTCTCACTCTGCCCTGAGCACCCTGGAGCTGCTGGAGGAGGGCTCAGCCCTGCCACCTCCCAAGCTGACACCGAGCAGCCCCCAGTGGGTCCCGTTCTCCCACTGCTGCCATTCGGAGCACGGGATGGAAGAATGCAAAGGAAAACTCCCTCTCCCAAGAAGGGCGAGTAGGAGAGACAGACAGCCATGACAGAAGAGCTTTGTGCACGGTTAACTGCACGGAGCTGGGCCAGTCAACATGGAAAAGGGTGGGAAATACGGGCACGAGTAGAAGAAGCTGCAGCAGGCTGGGGGAGCCAGGCGGATAGCAAGGCAGGAGCTGGGATGGAGACCCAAGACCAAGGCAAAAGGGATGGCAACAAGCAGAGAGGAGAGCAGCCATGGGCAGGGACCGGCCACCTCACGCCCTGGAGCAAGGAACCTGATTTACACCAGCCCTGTGGCTCATTCCTGGCCCATCTCCCCAAGGGAAGGGCAAGGGCTGCACAGCTTTGACAGCCCCCCAGGGCCTGAGAGCTTCACTGCCCAGGAGCGACCAGCAGAGAGCCACTGCCAGTCCGGGGCACCAGTGCAGAGCTTGTGCCAGGCACCTCCAACAGCCCATTAGCACAGGGATTAAAAACCCTTCTGCATTGTCAAGTCTGACGCCTCTGAGCTGGGCCCCCTGGGCTGGCAAGTGGAAGAGCGAGGCTGTAATAGAAAATCTCCATGTGGCTCCATGCAGTCTAAGCAGCATTAGATCAGTGCAGCCCAAAGCCCCTGGTGCCAAGAGCTCCCAGCCTCACTGAGCCGAGGAGAGGAACAGGCAGGGTGTGGGGGCAGCTCCCGGCACCGCTGGATTTGCCAACCCCAGAACTTCAGAGACCTTCCCTGCCAAGGGCAGCACCGAGCCTGGCATCACCCTGCAAGGCTGACGGGAAGGAAGGGAGGGGAAGGACAGGGCTGGGCTCGGGTGCCCCGTGTCAGAGCAGCCCACAGCTCTGAGCAGAGCCGGCAGCAGCCCTGCCGGCAGCACTACAAAGGCAGAAGGGCCTCGGAGAGAGCCCAGCCCCAGCGAGCGGCAGCAGCAGTGAGTGCCGCACTCCCCAGCCACGCCGCCCGCTCGGGCGGGCTCCGGCTGCCGCGGGAGAGCCGTGCCACGGCTGCAGCACACGGACCTCCCAGCATCCTCCTCAAGCCCTTCCTCACAGCACGGCCTCCCTCTGCTCCTGCCCGAGGAGCCACTCAGACATTTTTTCACAGGTTTTAAAGCTCTGTCACATCCCACTGAGCTCCAGCTCTCACTAACAGATCTAAATCCACAGCCCCGACTGTGGGATTTCCAGCTGGCCACCGTCCCTGCCAGCGCAATGGGGATGGATTAGGGCACCTCAGCCTGGCAACACCGATAATCCTCCGCCTTATCAGCGCGGGGGTAGCTGGCGAGAAGGGCGCCGGAGCTCCCGGTGCTGTGCTGCCTGTGTGGGAGGCAGCTCCTGCCTGGCCCGAGGTGCCGATCCTGCGGCACAGCTCCTCTGCTGCTGCACCAAACCCAGCGGCCAGCAAAGACCCTTCTCCCACCAACGGAGTGCTGTGTCTCGGGACTCGGCCGGGAGATGAGGGCTGGCAGGGCAAGGGGACAGCCCCAGGGAGGGAGCGGGCACAGAGCTGTCTCTGCACGAATGCAATTAGTTAGAGCAGTTAAATGACAACTGCAAGTCCGTGCTAAATGCGCAGCATTGGCCACACCAGACCCTTCTCATCCTGGCGCTCCTGTCACGCCTGCCAGGCACCCACCGTCCCTTGGTGCCCTGCCCTGCTGTCCCCACCTTGTCCTGCAGACCCCCTGCCCGGCCACCGGGAACACGCAGGGCAGGGGCACAGCAGAAGGATTTAATTGCGTGTCAAAATTAAATCTCTTTTGATGAAGAACAATTCAACTATGGCTCTGCCTAATCAAATTAACAAAGTCTTTTTTGATTTTCAATTATCTTCCTCGCTGGAACACTTTATCCGCTGCTCCTGCGATGCAGCTGACGAGCCCCGACTGACAATTGAGGTGTTCTGCCGCACTCCAGCCGGGCGGGGTGACCGCGGGGGCCTCCCGCGGGCCCCCCCGAGCCGAGCCGAGCCGAGCCGAGCCGGGAGACAACTGCAGCAAACACGCAGGACAGAGCGACAACGGCAGCCCCTCCCTGCGGCACGGCCGGGGCCGGGCCAGCTCCCCTCCTGCCTGGGCTGCTGCTGGGACCAGCCCGCCCGCAGCACCCCCACGAGCACCGCAGCTACACCTCCACCGCCACAGCACAGCCCGGAGATGTCCCTGTGGGGACAGGGGATGTCCCTGTGGGGACGGCCAGCAGCGAGGCCAGCCCACCCCACCATGCCCTGACAGCGGCAGCAGGGAGAGGGGAGCCCAGGGAGCCCACCCAGCACCCTCCTGAGGAGGAAACTCCCGACAAAAGCACCCACGGCCTCTGCAGATGACCCATCACTGGCCACGGGCTCCCCAGCTCCCCGCAGTGCCAGTCCTCGAGGCAGGGCTGCAGATCACTCAGGGCAGACCAGCAGGACGAAGCCTGGCCCTGCCAGGCCCCCCCATTCCCTGCTGGCCGACTGTCACTCAGCTGTCACACTCAAAGGCTGCTTAAGGAAGAGAACTGACTTGTGTGAAAACATCAGAGAGGCTGGTGAACGTGGCACAGGGCACAGGGGCCTGCCTGGCCCTGGCTGGGGACAGCAGGGCAGACCACTGGTGCTGAGCACCAGGACATTGTCTCTGGAGGATGAGGAGGGACAGGAGATGCATGGGCCTGCCTGACCACCCTGATGGGCAGCATGCCTGGCAGAAGATGGGCAGGTCCTGACAGCCTGCAGGCAGCAGACAAGCACTGAGGCTGCCCAGTCCCCTCCAGGGACACCTCCATCCCCTTCCCCTGCTTCCAGCAATATCAAGCACCTGCTGAGAATTGATCTCCCTGTGCCCCCACTCCCAACAGGCCCCAGGAAACTGCAGGAGATGACAGATGGGACCCAGGAGCCCCAGAGTGGTCAGCTCTCTGTGGTGCCAGCTCATCCCAGCACCCCCCAGGCAGGCTGCACACCCCACCACGGGCCCGGGAGCTGCTCTGAGCTTCCTGCAGCTGCAGAGGCATTAAGCTGTGATGGCAGGACAAAATGTATTAAAAGATGCTAATTTAATTAAAAGAACACAACAAGAGCTAAATGAGCAAGAAGGAGAACACCTCTGTAGCAGGGCACACACACCAGCACGGGGGGATGCAGTGGGGCCCCACAGCAGAAGCACAGGCTGAGCTCTGAGCTCCCTCCTGCCCCTGGACAGGGTTCCAGGGATCCTCTCACCTCCTCGTCCCTCCACGGCTGCTCAGCACACCCACCCACGGTTGTCCCCTGGATTACCTGCCAACTCACAGCCAAGAGCACCTCCTCCTCCTCCCCCTCACCGTGTTCCTGTTCCCAAGCACAGTCTGCAGCATCCCACTGCAGTGTCTGTGGCAGGGAACTGAGCCTTGCTGGTCCCTCCTGCTGCAATCGAGCTGGGACTGAGCTGAGCCTTTCCCTGGGGGCCGGGGACTCGCCCAGCCTGCAGGCAGGGGCAGGGAGGGATCCCCCAGCAGGCAGGGGCAGGGAGGGATCCCCCAGCAGGCAGGGGCAGGGTGGGATCCCCCCTGCAGGCAGGGGCAGGGTGGGATCCCCGCCTGCACGGCTCTGCCTGCACCCCAGAGCTGTCCTGCAGCGGCTCCAGTGCAGCTTTGGAGTCTTTTCTGCTTTACGAAGTGGTTTTGGAGGGAGAGCTCCATCCACGTGGATCTGGTGTGGAGCAGTGACCCTGCCTGCCTGCAGCAGGTGAGTTCCCAGAGCAGCCTCCCCTCCCCTCCCCTCCCCTCCCGGTCACACACAGGGTCCCACCAGGGTCACACACAGGGTCACATCAGGGTCACACACAGGGTCACATCAGGGTCACACTCGGGTTACATTTGGGGTCATACACGGATCACACCCAGGTCACACCTGGGGGGTCACACTCAGGGTCACATCCAGGTCACACCCAGGTCACACTTAGTGTCACACTTGGTGTCACACTCGGGGTCACACACAGGTCACACTCCGGTCATACCCGGGGGTCACACACAGGTCACACTCCGGGGGGGTTGGGGGGGGGGGGCCCCCCAGCCCCCAGCGCGGGCAGACACCGCCCCCTACCGGCCGCCGGCCCCCGCTCCCCGCAGCTGAGACCCCCCAGGACCCCCTGCCCGCAGCCCATGACGGGGTCCCCGCGCGGGGACGGCCACACGTTGGACACGCACGGCCAGCACAGGCCCCGGCACGCACGGGAAGGCTGAGTCCGGGTGTCAGAGCCCGGCCTGGAATAGTGCAAACATCCCGGGATGCCCCGGGCTGGGATCTGCTCCGGGAGCTGCCCCGGCTGCCCCGCTGAGGAGGAGCAGCGCCCTGTGAGCCCCCCGGGCTGTGCAGCACAGGGACATCGCGGTGCCCAGGCCACCAGAAGCCCGTCCTGCCCGCAGGGTGGGCTGGGCTGGCGGGGCTGGAAGAGCAGCCCCCTCCCTCCTCCCCTCGCCGGGCACGGCGCAGGCAGAGGGGCTGCGGGAACGCGGGGACGCCGCTCCTCCACAACACCGACTGCTTCCACGGGACTCTTTGATTCTCTCTTCACGCCTGAAGGGATGGGCTCCCATTCCCAGGTCTCTCCACTTCCAATCCCTTTTGTGCGTTTTCCAAGGAGGGGTTGATGACATCCTGGCAGATGCTGGGAGCAGACGCCTAATGGAGGCCATCTGCCACATTTCACAGGGAAAATTATTCAAACTCACTAGGACTTTAATTTAATCAGCTGGCACTGGAGTGGGCAGCGGGCGATGGCGGGAGCAGGTGCGAGCCCGGGCCAGCGGGGGCAGAGGTGAGAGTTTCAGCCCAGGACAGGAGCTCCCGGCGCTGGGAGGCCGCGGGCACTCGGCACAAAGGCTCAGCGTGCCCCAGCCAAGGCCGGCCGAGGGCTCTCCCCTGAGGAAAGCTCCTCGGGCAGCCCCAGCGTTCCGCAGCGCGGGGCAGAGCCAGGGCAGGGCAGAGCCAGGGCAGGGCAGACCCGAGCCAGGGCAGGGCAGATAGAGGGCGGGGCAGAGCCAGGGCGGGGCAGATCCAGGGCAGGGCAGAGCCAGGGCGGGGCAGATGGGCCATCGCTTCCCAGAACGGAATCTGCCGGCCCTGCTCGCAGGCGTGTTCTGCCCCACCCTGGGGACCTGGGGTGACACTGCCCCACCGCCCGGCTGCTCCGAGGGGAAGGGCAGCAGGAGCCACCCCGCCCCTTCCCACCTGGACCACATGGTCCCACTGCAGCTCCCCCAAATGCTTCCATATGTGAAGTGACAGATCAACTTACTGCAGAGAGGGGGAAGCGCCAGCCTGGCTCTGGGAAAAGGGGACAGAGGGAAGGTGCCGTCTGTGCTGCATCCTCTGAAATCTCTGCCTTACCCCAAGGCCAGGCAGCCTCCCGTGCCCAGCGGCTCCTGGCTCAGACATTCCCGGTGCCCACGGGAAGCCCCAAGGAGAAATAAACCCCTGTCTGTCAAAGAGAGGAGGCAAATGCAGCCTGGCCACTGCTCCAGACATCTGCAGAGATCTGGGATCTCTCCAAGCCTGTGCTGTCTCCTTGCTGCCTCTCTCACCAGCTGTAGAGGATGTGCAGAAGCATCTGAGCCCAAGTGCAACATGGCCCAGGAGGGGAGACGGGGCCAGAGGTCCTTGAAAAAAGTCACTGAAGTCCCTGTTTGATCACCGTGAGCAGAACCCACCTGCACTGGGTGAAGGGACAAAGCCTCCCGCAGCCCTCGGCCAAGCTGATCGAGAGGCAAATTCCTGCCAAGCCCAGACCTGGGGGCACATTTACACCCCAGCCCTTAACTTTGTCACATCACACAAACACCAGGCGGTTCCACACCGGATCAGTTCCTCCCTGGTGTCACGGCGTGTCCAGACTCAACCACTAAAGCAGATTTATCAAACCCGAGCTCCCCAGTGCTGACCCCACACAGGGACCACAGGGACCCGTGGGCTGGGGGTGGCACTGGCCCAGCCCCTGCCACAGCACCTTTTCCCTTTCGCTGCCTTCCCTGGGCAGCTGACACGGCCCCCAGGCAGTGTGAAGGAGCAAACCCAGGTTTTCTCATCCCTGGGGCTCCTGGGAAACCACTGATCCTGTTCAGGACCTTTCCAAAAGGCCCAGCTTAGCTGCAAGACCCACGGAGCTGAAATGGAACTGGACAGTAAGGGAGGGGGAAAACTTGGCAGCTGCTCACATTTAGTTTGCACCTTCTTTGCCAGTGTGGAAGGAAACAAACGACCTGTGAAGGGAACTGAGCGCAGTGATTCATTACCCCCAATGTGTGATGATGGCTTAATTATTTTTCTAACTGGGGAGAGACGTTTTCTGACAGCAGGTGCAAATTAATTCTCCACTGTTTTAAGGAGTGATCGGCCCAGGACAAGCAGAAAACTGGAAAACCTAATTAAATTGGGAGCTGGATAGAATAAATGGAGCAGGGAGCTTGTTTGCCTGGTGCTGATGGGTATTAACGATCACTGGGAAAGGCACCGGGGCTCCCAGCAGGAAACTGGGGCTGTCTCCAGGGCTCCATGTGCCCAGATAGGCTTGGACAGTGCTGGGCAGGAGGTGCCACGGTGGTCACAGCCTGTGCTACCACTGCACACAGATGGGCAAAACCAGGGCTGTGCCCAGGGATGGGAATCCAAGGAGCAGGAAACTCCGGGGCTGTCCCCAGGGAGGGGAATCCAAGGAGCAGGAAACTCCGGGGCTGTCCCCAGGGAGGGGAATCCAAGGAGCAGGAAACTCCGGGGCTGTCCCCAGGGACGGGAATCCAAGGAGCAGGAAACTCCGGGGCTGTCCCCAGGGACGGGAATCCAAGGAGCAGGAAACTCCGGGGCTGTCCCCAGGGAGAGGAATCCAAGGAGCAGGAAACTCCGGGGCTGTGCCCAGGGAGAGGAATCCAAGGAGCAGGAAACTCCGGGGCTGTCCCCAGGGGTGGGAATCCAAGGAGCAGGAAACTCCGGGGCTGTCCCCAGGGAGAGGAATCCAAGGAGCAGGAAACTCCGGGGCTGTCCCCAGGGAGAGGATCTGCAGGTGCTGACCAGAGGAGGTGGCATTAGAGGCCACCAGCCAGAAGGGTAGCACTGGGGCTCCCCAGGTCCCTCGGGGGCCCCGGGACGCGCAGCCGCTGAGCCAGCAGCGGGCACTGGGCAGGGGCAGTGGGCAAGCAGCCCGTGCCATCGCTGTGCGGGCACAGCAGGGACACGCTAAACGCCCTTGGAGGAGCCAGTGCCCAGCCTCCGGACCTGCAGCCCCGGCTCCCAGGCAGGAGGAGCCAACACGGCCCTCCCAGCCCGGCCCCGGTGCCACCGCCAGCTCCTGCACCGAGGTGTGCGGAATAACCAACACCTGAAGGCTTTTGCCACGGGGGGGAGCAGCCAGGGCTCCACGATCAGGGAAGGAAGAGTTTATGTTGAACGGTTACCATGGAAACGCTATTGCGACTTCCCGGCAGCTCCAGAGCCAGCTCTCCCAGCCCGGCCACCACGCGGTCCTGCTGCCCAGGCTGGGAGCACCATCACCCCCCGGCTCCGAGGTGAGCCTCTCGGGGCTGCAGCCCCTCTGCAAGGCCCTGAGGGTGCTGAGCCAGCAGCTGCAGGCTGCTGTTCCCCAGCTGCGCCCCCGAGCACCCCCAGGAATTTCAAATGGAAGGAGCACTTGAGTCCCAGCCCAGATGATGCAGAGATGAAGATGGGGGAGATCAGCAGCATCAGGAGGTTAAAGGGGTGTCCTGTCTCTCTGCTCATCCTCTTGCTGCCTGAGGAGGTTGCTCCTGCACACGGCTCTCAGCCCATCTCAGCTGCCCTGGCGGAGCCCGCGGGGCTGGGCTGGGCTCGGCTGGGCTGGGCTGCGCTGGGC